>JAKTXG010000098.1:0-45902 GCA_030561385.1 Suhomyces bribrorum | reverse complement strand
CAGCGACACCATTGCATCCACCCAGAAGGATGGAACCATCACCAAGGACGACAAGTCGCCTGTGACCGTAGGTGACTTCTCTGCTCAGGCCATCATCAACCATGCCATCAACACCATCAACACCCCAGAAGCCTATCAACATCCGAAAGGCCATCAACACCTGTCCCAAAAGACTAGCCGTGTCGCTACCTCACGTGCAACTCCATCATGAGATCCGGGGTTATTGTCTCTGGCTTGGTAGTGTTGATCTCCATCATCTTCACCATTCGTTCTTTCCACCTCTTCTCGATCTTTCGAACTACAATGGCCCACCCCTACGCAAAGGAACTCGAAATTGCCACTTTGGCCGTCAAGAGAGCTTCCGTATTGACCAAAAAGCTCAGCGACACCATTGCATCCACCCAGAAGGATGGAACCATCACCAAGGACGACAAGTCGCCTGTGACCGTAGGTGACTTCTCTGCTCAGGCCATCATCAACCATGCCATCAAATTGAACTTTCCCAATGACGAGATCGTGGGAGAAGAAGACTCGGAGTCTCTTGCCGAAGGAACGGTGGAAGCCAAGTCTTTGAGCTCCAAAGTGTTACAGATCATCCAACAGGTCCAACAGGAAACCGCCCATTCGGACGCTCAGATCGGAACCCTTGGAGATATCGCTTCCATCTACACCAGTATTGATCACGGGAGCTCCAAAGGAGGCTCCAAAGGCAGATTCTGGGCCTTGGACCCTATCGATGGAACCAAGGGGTTTCTTCGTGGTGACCAGTTCGCCGTGTGTTTGGCATTGATCGAAGACGGAAAGGTGGTTTTGGGGGTCATCGGATGCCCCAACTTGCCAGAACATGTGGACTCGAACCAACAACAGTCCGGGGTCATAGGTGGTCTTTACTCTGCTATCAAGGGTCAAGGATCCTACTACTCTGAATTGTTCAAACCTGGGTTTGTTCCTTTGGAAAAACAGCAACGTATTCACATGAAACAGTCGGACGACGTCAAGCACTTGAAGGTGGCCGAAGGAGTGGAAAAGGGCCATTCGTCCCACTCGACCCAATCCCAGATCAAACAATTGTTGGGATTCGATCCAGAAACCGTCAAAAACCAAACTATCAACATGGATTCTCAAGTCAAGTACTGTCTTTTGGCTAAGGGTCAAGCTGATATTTATCTTAGATTGCCTATTAGCGACACCTATAGAGAAAAGATTTGGGATCATGCAGCTGGAAATGTGTTGATCTATGAAAGTGGTGGACAGGTTGGTGATATCAATGGAAACGAATTGGACTTTGGGTATGGCAGAACCTTGAACTCAAAGGGGGTCATTGCTGGAAGCAAGGCTGTGTTTGGAGATGTAATCAAGGCCGTGAAGCAGGTATTAGACCAATAAGTATTTCCAAACCTAAAACGATTAACGAATATTTCTTCGGTTTTATTTAATTTTGCTGAGCTACTGAAAAATGCTTCTATTAGTGGTCTATTTAATGTATAGGTTATTCTTCAATGCTGACCTTGGATGCTCCCAACATCTGGGGTGCCACCTCTTGTAACCATGCCAATTCTATTGACGAGCAGTTTCTACCATAACCTTTGGCAGTATAAACATATTCAATATACATGATACAATCAAGGTTTACCTTACCAAATAAATTAGAAGAAGGGTGAATGCTGATAAGTTGGCCGGTGCTGAAAGTACGGTAGGATCTGTCAGGCATACCAACAGCAGTATTGGTGATGAATCCTTTCAAAAACGACTTTAAAATGTTTGCAATATTCAAGTCGCCTTGCTCTTCATCGTCCAACTGTAATTTGACCCTTCTGAGCAATGCGTCTCGTTCGTGATGTTTCATGCTGTCATCTTGTTTGACAGTGGCAAGCATGTACTCTCTAAGTTGGTGTCTTACTTTCATGACATTTTTGAACCCTTTATAACTAAAATGTAACTCCTTACACCAAGATTTGGCTTCTGCCAGGCCGATTTCATTGTAGTAATTGAAATATTCTTTCAATGCCACCAAATCACCATACTTGGCTCCAAGAGGACAATATTGTCTTCTTTTGTAATTTACTTCATCTCTAATTTCCCCATTGGTACTTCCCACATTCAAGATCAAGTTATCCACAGAAAGACAGGCTACAATATCGATCACTGGGTTCAACACTCCATATTCAATAGCAGTGATCAATACTACCGAAAGCTGGGGCGGTAATGGTAATACTGCCATCTTATAGCCCAAAGATGTGATCTTACCAGCATCGTTCAAAGCACCTAAAGAATAAAGGGTGTTGAGAGCACTCAAGATAGCCTCTTTTCCTGGATGCTCCAACCAAGACCAATTCAATAAATCATCGACGCCGAGTTTTTTCAAGGTCAAGATGGGCAAGATGATATCATTTCTGATGATCTCGGATTCTTGTTGTTTTGGAAATTGTTCAAACACTTTTTCCAGGAAAAGTCGAAACACTTTCCCTTCACTTTCTCTCCCAGCTCTACCAGCTCTTTGCTTTGCAGAAGCCTTTGAAATTGGAGTGGTCAATAATGTAGATAATCCCAATTGATGTTTCCACACCTTTACTTTTCTAAGACCAGAATCTATCACATATTTCACTCCCGATACGGTGATGGAAGTTTCGGCAATATTAGTTGCAAGAATGACTTTTCTTCTTCTTTTGGGGACTGGTTCGAAGATTTTGGCTTGTTGGTTGGGTGTTAATTGGGCATATAATGGCAAGGGTACAATCATGGGAGAATCCTTCGGAAGCAACGGAGCCAATTGTGAAAGAACTTGGACACAATTGTCGATTTCTTCTTGACCAGGTAAAAAACAGAGAATGTCACCCTCTTGTTCTGCCCGGTTGACCTGAATAACCGATCTAATCATGGTATCCACGATGTCTTCATTTGAATCAGTAAGGTAGTAGTGGTGTACCGGGTACATTTTACCTTCCACGAATAAAATGGGGGCATTGTTGAAGAATTTACTGAACAACTCAGCATTCAAGGTGGCCGACATGATGATGACCTTGAGGTCGGTTCTTTGTTTGGTTACAATCAATTGTTTCAAAAAACCCATGATTAAATCGGTTAAAACCGTTCTTTCATGGGCTTCATCCAAGATGATGGTGGAGTATTTCGAGAGCTTTCCATCGATCATGAGTTCCCTAAGCAACATACCATCAGTTAAATATTTGAGCTTGGTTTTATGGGGATGGGTCAAGTTGGAAAACCGCACCTGGTACCCAACCTCATGGCCCAACTGACACCCGAATTCCTGGCTGACTCTGGCTGCTAAGGAGGCGGCGGCGACTCTTCTGGGCTGGGTGACGGCGATCTGCTTTTTGTTCAAAGGCATCAAGAACTGGGGGATCTGGGTAGACTTACCGGAACCTGTTTCACCAATAACTACGGTCACCTGGTTGCGGCCGACATAGTCGAGGATCCTGTCTTTGTGCTGGTAGATAGGCAACTGTTTTCTTACTTCGAGTAACTCCTGGGCCTTCTGGATGAGTTGGACCCGGTCGATGTGCTTGCCCGAGTGGAAGGAGTTGGCGGTGTAGTCTTCGTCCTCACTGTCAAAAGTGACTGTTTTTGGAGGAGTTTTGAGGGAGGGCCTTGCTGGGGATGGTTTGGGGTGTTCTGGGTCGGACTTGGGCCCTTTGAGCTGTTTATTCTGGTGATGGGCCTCAGAAGAAGATACTGATGGGGCGATATTGGGGTTTATATCGAGGTTTTTGGCGGTAAAAACGGGGGTTTCTGGCAGCTTGGGGGCCACTGGTACCTCATCATCGTCGAAGCGGATCTTCTTGTTGCTCCTGGTCTTCTCAGCCGCTGGGGCAGGGTGGATAGGGCGATGCTCATCGGTGGAGGAAACGGGTTTATTGGCGGAGTTTCTCTTTCTTTTCCTCTTTTTGGTAGCCGAACCGTCTTGGGTGGTGGCATGGGCCATGTTACTGGTACTGGAGGGCCCGGTACCCGACATGGTGGAGGAGTTGGAGAGGTTTGGTGTAGTAAAGAGGTGAAAAATGGAATGTCGCAATGCTGTCGCAAAATCAACCAAAAAGCCATGTAAAACATCACCACTTTTCCAATCACCCGAACCATCAACCAAGTACACGTTGGGGCGCGAGGGTACAATTGCAGGTTAGCACCAGAACGAAAATAGTTTTGGCGATTAAAAGTTTTATTTGGCCATGTTGATCACGAGATGCCGTCTACACAGGGTGGCCCCCCGGTGGATGAGATTCAACTCATCGTCCACAGTGTCGATAGTTCCTGGGGTCCAGCAACTAGCCAGTGGCGAGGGTCATGCTGCCGATATGGAAGTGTCGTTGGTGGGCCACTTACAATCACGATACTTGGTGGAATCCATCACCAGTGACGATTTGTTTGAGCTTTCACTGGCCAATAACAGCTACAAGTTCAAAGCGTACTGTGGAGCCGATCCCACGGCCCAGTCGCTCCACTTGGGTAACTTGTTGCCACTCATGGTGTTGTTACATTTGAATCTACGGGGCCATGATGTGGTGGGGCTCGTGGGAGGTGCTACGGGGGCGGTGGGTGACCCCAGTGGCAGAAGCAGTGAACGGGCCCAACTTGACGAAGCCGAAAGAGAAGATAATGTGTTGAGGATCCAGAAGCAGATGGAGTTGTTTCTTCATCGAGGCATAGAGTATGCACGGTCGAGAAACTATCCCGTGAAGTCCCAGGGCCAGATTATCAGTGCCAACAATGCCAGCTGGTGGAAGTCCATCAAGATGTTGGACTTTTTGGCCACCTACGGAAGATACATTCGAGTGTCGTCAATGTTGGGCCGGGACTCTATCCAATCAAGGTTGAAGTCTCAACAAGGGCTTGGGTTCAACGAATTCACCTATCAAATCTTGCAGGCATACGATTTTTGGCATTTACACAAGAACCACCAAGTCAACATGCAGATTGGAGGCAATGACCAGTGGGGCAACATCACCGCCGGTACTGACTTGATTTCTCGATTACAAAAGCATTTTAAAACCAAAGAGCAGTCCACCTACGGAATGACCGTCCCTCTATTGACCACTCCAACTGGTGAAAAGTTTGGAAAGAGCGCAGGAAATGCCGTGTTCATAGACACCAATCTCACCACCCCATACCAGTTGTACCAATACTTCATCAATACCCCCGATGAGATGGTGGCCAGACTCTTGAAGATCTTTACCTTATTGCCATTGAGCGATATTGACCAAGTTGTGGCCAAACACGAGGCTGATCCGGGACTCAGGGTGGCCCAGCGCATCTTGGCCCGAGAAGTGGTGGATTTGGTCCACGGAAACGGAGTGGGCCAAGAAATGGCATATATCACTGGCTTTTTATTTCCCACCCCAGATCAACCCTTTGACGATGAAATATCGGCCGATAAACTCATTCAAAACTTCAGCAGATCGGGCATTTTGGTCAACTTGAAGTTCGATGACTTCAAAACCGAAGATTTGAAATTGAGCACCTTGTTGTCTCATATTACAGGCAAATCCAAAAGAGAGACTAAGACGTTGATTAAATCAGGTGGAATTTATTTAGGCTTGGAAAGAGACCAATTGGAAGATCCCGAAGATGTGATATTGTTTGACAAACAAAACCATCTTATTGATGGTAAGTTGATGTTGGTCAGGGTGGGCAAACAAGTGTACCATGTGGTGCACTTTAGCTAGTTCTGGCTGCGAAAATTTTTTAGCCCAGTACAATTGTATATATGTCGACATAACTAAAAGTACTTTTCATGTAAATAGTCAATAAAAAGAAGGAGTCGTCCATGGTAGAGTATAACTAGTGCATCAAGGGGTCCAAAAGGCTAAAGAAGAGACAATAGGAGAGTGCTTGCGCTACAAGGATTTACAGAATAATAAGAACATACCCTCGGCTAAACGTTTTTCAAAATTGCAAAATTTGTGAATAATGTAAGTGTCAAGAAAATTAGGTAACATAACCAGTGACGATCGACATTTGAGCTATTTCTGAATACGAGGATGTGTACAGGCGAGTGTAGGCAGCAACCAATAAAAGGGTAGTCAGGAAAAACGTTATTTTGACAGAAGTTTGCAGAATACCTAAATCCCAAATAGGAAGGCTCGGTTTTATGCTTCTACAATATTCTTTGGATTGTGCATGGGCGATCTCATCTGTGGTAAAGGCTATGCACGGCTTTTGTGAAGAGTTCAACAGCAAAACTTTGGCATAATCAACCGTGACTTTGCTGATTAACGTGGAAACTTCCAGACTCTCACGAAGCAAGCAAATTGGTAAGCCAGTGAGATACCTCGGTTAATTGGTGGTGAGGCGTGCACAGTGTTTAGCAACAGGACAACACCCAGGAGGTCCAGGTGAGGTGGTGGGATGGGGTAGTAGGAGATGGAGTCCGTTTAAGTCCGGTGGCATCCCACCTCTGTTTGGTGGCAATAACCGTTGTCATGGGCCTCGCTTATTTATCATTGGGTGGTCCAGGCGATGACAAGGGTGCGCTCCTGCATCAGCCAGTATAAATAGGACCCTTTCCCAACTCCCTTAGAGTGACGGTAAAAATATGTCTAGCTTATACGATCTTAAGCCTCTTGATGCCAAGGGCAACGAATATGATTTCTCCAGTCTTAAGGGAAAGGTTGTGTTGATTGTCAACGTAGCATCCAAGTGTGGGTTCGCTCCTCAATACAAAGAATTGGAAGAATTGAATAAGAAGTACCAGGACAAGGATTTGCAGATCTTAGGATTTCCATGTAACCAGTTTGCCGGCCAAGAACCAGGAAATGCCGAAGAAATAGCCTCGTTCTGTTCATTGAACTATGGGGTCACCTTCCCAGTGTTGGGCAAGATTGATGTCAACGGAAGCAAAGAGGATCCTGTTTACAAGTACTTGAAGTCCCAGAAGTCTGGGGTATTGGGATTAAACAGAGTCAAGTGGAACTTTGAAAAGTTCTTGATCGACAAGGACGGCAAAGTTGTTGACCGTTTTTCGTCTTTCACCAAGCCATCCGCAATCACCCCCAGAATCGAAGCTTTGTTGTAACTACGACTTGATAGCGTTGATGGTTTAAATTTCAATAGTGCTTGTATATTTATTGGTATGAATTTAATGCTGGGCAACGGCCCTTTGTTCGAACATGTAGAAGTCGGTGGAGGATCAGAAACTACTGCAGATCAGAAACTACTACGGATCAGAAACTACTGCGGATCTGGACCTCCTGATGGACCCTGCAGAGATTTGTGGCTGATTTTGACAGGTGCTTTTATGGAATTATCACTGCTATGAGCGAGATCAGCTGAACCCTGGCCAACTCAACCACTGCTGAACCAGCGGGGGACCCAAGTAAAGGCGATATATCCGAGAAGCAAGATTCAATTGTCAATCGCTATCAGGTGGAGATATAACTACACCATTGCTACACCATCCTAGGGTAAAATTACTATCAGTAGTGAGTCTAATTGGGTAGGAACTAGTAATGAACCCAATTCAATTGAAGCCAAACATTAATATATGACTATTGACTATTAGCTTCGCTATTCAGCTATTCACCATTCACCCATTTACCATTAACTTACCCTTAAACATTAACTTAACCATTACCATTAATTTAACCATTGCTTATGGACATTGTAGTTGTAGGGTGGACCAATTCCATACTGAATGCTGGTACAACCCATTCCGCAAAATGGATCTGCCCTGGTTCACGATCCGCGATGATTAGCTCGTTTGGTAACAGGGGGTATTGGTTCTGGGGCCAATTATCATGGTGGTTTCGCATTCTTATCCTACAATAGAGGTTTATCGATACAATAGCGCATCCTCTCTAATCAGGGATGGTGAACAATAGAATGATAAGGAACTAATTGGGATCTGGACTAGAGGATCAGCTGTCTAATGGTAGCACTGACAGCATTGGTGACTACTGGAGCTAGTGCTAGAGCTAGTATTGGTATTGGTATTAGCATTGGTACGAGTACTGGCAACATGGTGTCGCCAAATTTACAGCCCCTGGAATGTTGATCTAGATCCGCCCATAGACACTACTGGCCGTATATGCGATTGTTAATTGACATCATCTACTGAATCGGGACAATGCGGCCACATCACCAAAAGAAACGACCTTCTGGCCACGGTAACTCCATACAAAGGGCCACCAAACCAGTCAAACTTCAAAGTCCACTACATGTATAGTACCCAACACCAAAGGCCACCACGCCACAGTTGTGCCAATTGTTTGTGACTCTCGAGAGGCCAATTGGTGGCATAATGTCTCTAACTTCATAGTGTCTCCACAATATCTCTCCATAGTGGCTACAATTGGCTACAATTGGCTACAATTATCTACAAAAAGGGTTGGCGTTTCACCCCTGGAAACACCATTGGTTATGGTCTAGTAGGGAACACGGATGCCAAAACAATAGTGGTTTCAGTGGCCTATGGGTTGTAAGGACTACGGTAGAAAACCCCCTTAAGCTGGTTCACGTGAATACCCCTTTATTGGTGGCGGCCTCCCCCTTTTGTTACAACTGTTGGGTAAACGGTGGTGGATGGTAAGCCGCATCTGACCTGTGTTTGTATTTGTGGGGATCGGCCCACCTATTGCCTATCGCGGAAATGATGGCCGGTACCCGGCGTATACAATAGTGGCTGGCCGGTGAGGATCCGCGCACGACCCTATCACGCTATTCCGGCCCCCCTTTTTCTTTTGGGTTCCACTGTATTCCATATATAATAACCACATCCCCTAGCAACCCCCCCCAAAAGAACCTCAAGGAATTTGAAAGAAGTATTTTGTCAGTGACTATTGATTTAGTATATAGCGTCTCGATTAGTATCACCTGGGTCTGGCTACCAAAACAATACTGTTAATCCGGACGGTGTATCGTTGTCGCATACTTGTATCGTGTGATACTTTGATCAATCTTTGCCCTCACTCCTCCCACCATTAACCATTATCATCACCATTAACCATTACCATCTCACATATAGTTGATCTGACATACTTTGATCTTTTATTCCAGTTTATGTTCCCGGTTTATTTCCTTTAATTCCATATTTATTACAAATTTGGTACTCTTGTCCCCGTTTGATTTTTCCTCCTTTTTGTACATAACGAACTCCTACAATACGACTGCATTCCATCATCATCATCATCATAATGACTTTAAATGAATACCACGAATACGAATCGGGTCTCCTTCTTTTCAACAATCGGTATCGTTTCCTGAAAAACATCCAGAACGGTGCCTTTGGGAAGGTTTCCCTTGCTTTGGATACCAAAGCTTCCAATAATCATGTTAGCATTAAAGCTATCCCCAAAAAATCTCCAACTAAACAACTTCCTGGTGAAAGAAGTTTACTGGAGATAGCTCAAAGTGAGATTTCTATTCTCAACAAACTAAACCAAAACCTGAAAGGTAGGTTTGACAATTCCAACATTTGCAAATTGTTGGATTCCTTTGAAACAGAAAACTATATAGTTTTGGTTCTTGAATATTGCTCCAATGGTGACTTATACGACTTAATTCACGAAAGAGCTCTATCCATCAATGAAATTTTGAAATTGGCTACTCAATTGAGTAATGCCATTCAATTTGCTCACCAAGTTTCGGTTTATCATCGTGACTTGAAACCTGAAAATATCTTGATTGACGACAAGTTTAACTTTAAGCTTTGCGATTGGGGTCTTGCTACTACTAGTCAATTCAGTGACGAGTTCAATGTTGGTACAGAGAAGTACATGGCCCCAGAATGTCTTCTCAAAAATAGGACGGTTGACGGAAAGTACGATTGTAAGTTTTCCGACTATTGGTCCTATGGTATCACTTTATTAACGTCGGTGTTTGGAACCTCTCCTTTCAAACAACCTTCGAATACTAAATCAATTGAAGCTGATTATAACTTTAAAAACTTTGTGTATTTTAACAACCCATACATTTTGTATGATATTTATCCTTCCATGAATTCCAACTGTTTCGGTATCTTTATGAATTTGTTGAAAGTTGGAAGTGATGAAGATGATGCACAAGCTTTTACTACAAAAGCCCGCTCAAGGGATATGAACCAATTTCTTCTGGAGTTGAACTCCAAATGGATTTACGGTTTAACGGTAGAAGATGACTACGAGTGTGATATGCCACTGCAGACCACCAGTGAAGTTCATGGCCATGATGTCTTTGATATGGATCATGACGATTTACAGTTTTCATCTGTCGATACCAAGCCATCTTCGATTGAAGATGAAGACGAATTTGATGAAGAGGAATATGAATTGGTTGACTATAATGCTGTATCGGAAAACATTCCAATCAATTCACCTCAAAAGCCTCAATCTGTGCCAGCCCCACAATTAAGTATGAAGCTCCCATCGTTGGTTGAATCATCGATGAAGTCTTCGATTTCTTGGTGTGACTTGGATGAAGACTGGGCTTTAGAAACAGACATTAGTCTTATAATGGACAGTTTAGATTTGAAAGAAAACACCCACCAAACTGAAAAACTTCCAGGTGAGGTGTCACCATTTAGAAAGTCGACGTCACCAGAAGCTGAGGTTCGGATTTTCGAACATGAGCTTTCTATGGCCAATACTAGAATGATTAACTAGGTTGATTAGTATAGATGAGTAGAGAAATGAATAGAGCATGAAGAAGAGTTGTAGAGGGACAAGATGATGAAGGTTCTTGTTTTTACAAACCAGACAAGAATTATTAGAGTACAATGGTTTGAGGGTTATTGCTTTGATTTAATAAGCATGGTTATCAAGTAGTTGGATTATTTTGATACTAGTAGGACCCATTAAACAGGTCTAGTGGGATGATTATCAACAACCAATTTGTGACCAATTGAATGAACGGACCAGTAGAGGTAATTTAGGAAAAATGCTTAGCATAAAAAATTAGGAGGACTAGGATATTTAGATACTGGAAAAAGCAGCAGGAGAGGGACTGAACAGTATGGGTCAGATAAATGTCCGACAAAGGGAGGTAAAGTGGACTGGAATTATCTAGATTATCAATAAAAAAAATGCATAGATAAAGAAAAGTAGAGACCATTCAATTCAAGGATCATCAAGAACAATAAGGACTTGAACTATTCTGTATAATTAAGGAGGACTAACTGGTCCACGGGCTAAAAAAAAAAAAAAAAAAACTAAAAATTAGTAGGTGAAACATGCATTTAGAAAGTAGACCAAAAAAGGTGTACCAAAAAAGGTGGACTAAAATTATTCAAGTACTCAAGAAGTATAATTAAAAAGCACAATTGTAAAGAAAAGGCATGGATGGAATTACCACAAAAATGATCCCAACGAAAAGAGAATGGGACTGCAGCCCCGAATGGGCAACAAGATAAAGAATAGTGCCGGCATAACGGACAAGAGGCACTCAACCGGAGCCAGACGTATTTGGCAAAAACAAAGTAAAAAAGGTAGGACACGCCACGTGACGTGATTCGTTGATAACCTTGCATTAGTTGACAGATACACCGCCCGCAAATGCCCCACACGATAAGGTTGAGTCATTGTACGGTTGCAGGGCCTAGAGCGGTGACCGCTAGTTCGGCGCTGTACCGGTGCGACATAGGCCCGACCCCGGCCTCCAGAATGGTCTACCCCCAGGCCCGAGCCATGAGGCCCAACCAGCGCCCAACCGCCGGTGCCGGTACAAGGGAATAGGCCACTACAGTCCACAAGTCCACCAATTGGTACCATTGTGGCCCAAGGTGGTGATTTTGTTAGGTGCTCAAATGTTAGGTATTGTAGGTGAAAATCAGTAGTTTGTGGGCGATGACCAGATGAGAGCGATAGTTACGTAAGCAGCGGTTGCCGTTTGACCGGAGGCCGTGACCGGGCCTGAACCGCCTCTAACCACTACCACCCAATATGGATACGGGATCCTGCAGGCAGTCGTCGACATTTATTACTCATGGCGTCAATCACTATATAAGAGTGAAAAATTCCTAAAAGTTGGGGTATCAAACAAATTCAATCAATTAACAATGTCTATTAGAAATAACAGTATCCGTATGGCTAGAATGGCCGCCTCTGGTGCCTCTAAGCAAGTTGCTTCCAAGAGAACCATGAGTGCTTTAGTTGCTGCTGCTCGTCCAATTGTTTCCAAGCAATCCATGGCTCCTGCTGCTGTCCGTGGTGTTAAGACCATCAACTTTGGTGGTACTGAAGAAGTTGTTCATGAACGTGCCGACTGGCCAAGAGAAAAGTTGTTGGAATACTTCAAGAACGACACCTTGGCTTTGATTGGTTACGGTTCTCAAGGTTACGGTCAAGGTTTGAACTTGAGAGACAATGGTGTCAATGTCATCATTGGTGTTAGAAAGAATGGTGCTTCTTGGAAGGCTGCCATTGAAGACGGATGGGTTCCTGGTGAAAACTTGTTTGAAGTCAACGAGGCTATTGGCAAGGGTACTTACATCATGAACTTGTTGTCTGATGCTGCTCAATCCGAAACTTGGAATGACATCAAGCCTTTGATAACCGAAGGTAAGACCTTGTACTTCTCTCACGGTTTCTCTCCTGTTTTCAAGGACTTGACCCACGTTGAACCTCCAACCAACGTCGATGTTATCTTGGCTGCTCCAAAGGGTTCTGGTAGAACCGTCAGATCCTTGTTCAAGGAAGGTAGAGGTATCAACTCTTCTTATGCCGTGTGGAACGATGTCACTGGTAAGGCTGAAGAAAAGGCTATTGCCTTGGCTGTTGCCATTGGTTCTGGTTACGTTTACCAAACCACCTTTGAAAGAGAAGTCAACTCTGACTTGTACGGTGAAAGAGGTTGTTTGATGGGTGGTATCCACGGTATGTTCTTGGCTCAATACGAAGTCTTGAGAGAAAACGGCCACACCCCATCTGAAGCTTTCAATGAAACCGTTGAAGAAGCCACCCAATCCTTATACCCATTGATTGGTAAGTACGGTATGGACTACATGTACGATGCTTGTTCCACCACTGCCAGAAGAGGTGCTTTGGACTGGTACCCAAGATTCAAGGATGCCTTGAAGCCAGTTTTCGAAGACTTGTACGAATCTGTCAGAAACGGTTCCGAAACCAAGAGGTCTTTAGAATTCAACTCCCAAAAGGACTACCGTGAAAAGTTGGAAGAAGAATTAAAGGTTATCAGAGGAATGGAAATCTGGAGAGTTGGTAAGGAAGTCAGAAAGTTGCGTCCTGAAAACCAATAAGCTTGAAGGCTAACTTATCATATTCATCTAATGGTCTTTAATTGAATGACCGGGTGATCACCATTTCAATTCTTTTTTTTTTGTATCATTTAATGGTTAGGTTTTATAAAATTGCATAAGAACTTAAGTTTGTTGAATAAACATGTTCTAATATATTAGCAAAACATTCACTATACTGTAGACTAATTTACCAAGGTCGTAATTATTGATGAAGAAGTGGGGGGGGAGGGGTGTTTAATTATATTTTTGTATGCCTCAGAAATTTTTTAATTATATTTTCTAAGCCAATCTATGAACTATAAACTATAGATTTCAATTTAGCCATTCAGTTAGTTTGGTGTCTTTAATTAAGTATCTGATTAGGGCATTGTGGCGACTTTATGTATTGACATTTTTGCAAGTG
Organism: Suhomyces bribrorum; assembly: GCA_030561385.1. Classification (NCBI taxonomy): domain Eukaryota; kingdom Fungi; phylum Ascomycota; class Pichiomycetes; order Serinales; family Debaryomycetaceae; genus Suhomyces; species Suhomyces bribrorum. Next base: position 32,316 of record JAKTXG010000098.1, on the reverse strand, counting down.
GTTGTTTGACCACTTTAATCATTGGGTATATATCATTTCAGTTTTGCTTATCTACAGTAAATAGCCATTCTGTAATCAATCTGAAGAATTATTATGAAGTATTGAAAAATAGTTTCATCTATATATTGTTTAGTGGAAAATACAAAAGAGAAGTAAAGCAAAATATGTGATACAATGAAAGGGCCTTGGGAGAGTATGCTAATGAATGCCATGACGTATTGAATGCATCCCTATTCGACCCCAAAAAAATTGGTTTCTGTCATACTTATTAAGGCAGTCACGAAGCCCTAAATGGCCACACGTGCTTTTCCCGTGCAATAGTTCCGGTCAGAATCCGGAATTGCGACCAGCAATTGGAGTGCAGTAGCACGTGCCGGTGTTCATAACACCGCACCCTCGGAAGTCCAAAAAAAGTTTTCACTTGAAAAATCATCCCCTCGACATATCCAGTTTCACAGTTTTTCTACTACTATAATACTAATTGGTTAATATGGCTGTTGGTAAGAACAAGAGATTATCCAAGGGAAAGAAGGGATTGAAGAAGAAGGTCGTCGACCCTTTCACCAGAAAAGAATGGTTTGATGTTAAGGCCCCATCCACTTTTGAAAACAGAAACGTTGGTAAGACTTTGATCAACAAGTCTACTGGTTTAAAGAACGCTGCCGACGGATTAAAGGGTCGTATTGTCGAAGTCAACTTGGCCGACTTACAAGGATCTGAAGATCACTCTTACAGAAAGGTTAAGTTGAGAGTTGACGAAGTTCAAGGTAAAAACTTATTGACCAACTTCCATGGTTTAGATTTCACTTCTGACAAATTAAGATCTTTGGTTAGAAAATGGCAATCTTTGGTTGAAGCCAATGTTACTGTCAAGACCGCTGATGACTACGTCTTGAGAGTTTTCGCCATTGCTTTCACCAAGAGACAAGCCAACCAAGTGAGAAAGACCACCTACGCTCAATCTTCCAAGTTGAGAGAAGTCAGAAAGAAGATGATTGAAATCATGCAAAGAGAAGTTTCCAACGTGACCTTGGCTCAATTAACCTCCAAGTTGATTCCTGAAGTTATTGGCCGTGAAATCGAAAAGTCCACTCAAACCATCTTGCCATTACAAAACATTCACGTCAGAAAGGTCAAGGTCTTGAAGCAACCAAAGTTCGATTTGGGTGCTTTGTTATCCTTGCACGGTGAAGCCTCTGAAGAAAAGGGTAAGAAGGTTTCTTCTGGTTTCAAGGACGTTGTTTTAGAAACTGTTTAATCCATTATGGAGTGTATTTTAGTGCGTCTTGACGCGGGGGTAATGTAATCAATGAGTGAATATATATAAGTTCGAAACTTTTAGGTTTAAGTGTAGAATTAAGTGTAAATATGGGTATTCTAAGTTTGAATGGGATTTGAGCACAATGATATTTATTAAAAATGAACGACGGAATCGAAGGAATTCTCTTGGGGTAGAGAATCCTGATACATATACAATGGACTAGAAGTAATACTGATTTCAATAAGATTTGATTTTTTAAAAATATTAAAAATTGCAAATAAATCAAATAAATCAAATATATCAAATAATCTAATTTTAATAGAGGGAACAGCGTTTCCGTTGGTTATTCTTTAAATAAGAGCTTGAGTGATGGTAATAGTTAAAATGTAGAGCTGTACCAATGTGCAACTCAGTGAAAAATTGACAAACAAGTTTTTTGATATCGTGAGTTTAAGCACCACACACTCTACATGAGTACCTCGGATTTAAGTCAAAATGCCACCTAACTATTGTTTTAGATACGATCTCGTGGACTAATCTCCAATAAGGTCGATTTTCATTCAATAGTAATTCTGCTCAATTGGTGTCAAATAATTCACTTCTCAAACATAAAATTAACACCGTATTTGTATTCATGATCAAGGGAACCAGAAACAAACACTTTTGAAATGTAAAAGTAATTTTTAAGAAACTACAACTATATTTTTAGGATCAGCAAATACTTCAATCGCTTTGTTTAAATAGCTAAAAAAATACTCCATATCCGTTCTATAATTACCATCAAGCTCAACAATCAGAATTGGAACGACTTTTTAAAACCCTAACTCACAGACTTTTCCGGTTTATTAGTTCAATCTAAGTATCAATTTCGAAGTTTAATTGCATGTTGGGCTATTAAAATAATACCTTCGTGACCGTGATCGTGATTGCACCTGGGAAAAGTGCAAATCATATTGCCATGTCAATCCAATACGGGTTTCGGTATTTGCTACACAATCATGGGGTGTTTATGGATCTCTACAGTCATACCTTATATACAAATATAAACACCGTATCACACGTAGGGGGCTCATCTGTAATTCAATTTGCGTATAATATACTTGACCATATATAAGTAATGTTTCGCAGCCATTGACATGCTCCTCTGTCCACCATAATAGAAGGGACCAGGACCAGCCCAAGCGCTGCTAGTCCCGTTTGACATGAGCCTTTTGTGGATCCATCAATGACCCATTTAGATCATTGTAGTTATAATTTTTTATGTATTCCTCAAAATATAGTTTCTTTTCAATTGTTCTCTTCTGTATGTGGAGTATAATGTCTAGGTCTTTCGATAATTTATTTTCTACTATTTTAATAGGAGTTTAATAGGAGGATATAAATGATTATATGATACGTTTCCGTCTCTCCTGGAAGTTAGTTGCAACAGGACGTTTCGCTGTGGTGTCTCACATGCTATCTATAGTTTGCTGCGAAAAGCTGGGAGCTTCGGACAGATTCGGATCACAGCATTGCACATTAAATGATTGCAGAAAGTATCTGCTATTTAGTATCAGATAGGACAATTGCATGAACAGGGATGGGGTCATTTCTGAGTTCAAAATGATGTTGCAAATACTATTTCAACTATAGATCCTACAGAAATTAGATTCGTTATACTGAAAAAATTACAAGCAGCTAATGAAGCAATTAGCCAGAGAGCCTGAAAAAAAAAAATACTCCCAGAAACCAGTAAAACAATCGAACAAGGAAAAATTTACTTGACTGGAATTTGAGATTGTTGATAGGAAATCACAGAGTAAGAATTCCTCTGGATAGAGAGAAAAATCGGTATGAATGAAAATTCAGTTGATATTAATAAAATTCGCTAGTAAGTACAAATCATTAGATAGTAGAATTCATTTGTTAAAATTCTCTTGTTACAAGTATAAATATACTTTGTAAAATGGCACTGTTTCACAGTAGTTATTTACACGATAAAACCACAAATAAAAGCGGAAAAGATCGGACGGCTACTTTCAAAGGAAATAGGTGCCAACGAATGCAACATGACGTCGATCAAGTAATACCATTCTTTGAGGCAAAGGTATAATTATCCCCTCATACGGTTGCAATGGGCCACGCCGTCTGGCCATCTCGCGGTGGTGGGTACTAGTGGCGGTGTTTTTAGCGGGAGGGTGGTGCTGCAGTACCTTTTTTAGCGAGGCTTGTCGTACCACCCACCACGGCTGACCCCCCCGTCGTTCCGGTGCGACTGCGGTGCGATCACTATATAAACTACAAAAGGACCCTACCCGCCTACTTCAGCCCCATCACTTAAATCATCACCATCATCTCTAACCACCAAAATGCTGGACGATGAGGATGATGCTTGGTCGTACTCGTTCCCGCCATCCAGCGAATTTCTTCCATTAACAGATGGCGCCAATGGGCCCGATCCCAAGAGTTCTCAAACCGCCACTAATGGCGATGTCAAACAAGCTTCTAATGGCAACAATTATAGCGGACAAGCGGGCACTGTTCGTAAGGCGGAGGGCGACGATGCCAATTCCACCGACTCTTCGTCGTCCTCTGCTAACGGAGCGTCCGAATTGAAGAAAAACCGACTTCTGGGGTTGGCAGCAATATCCAGAACATCAACGTCTAGTTTATCATTACAGTCGCCATTCATGGTCAAGGCTACGCCGGCCAACCCCCATACCACCAAAGAAGATGCACCATCGATAATATCCAAGGAAAAGCCACAGGCTGTAACCGATAAGAACTCCGCCAGGTCCAGCTTGCTCCATAACAAAACCAACTCCACATCGTCCACCATCATCGATTCTGGCGAAGAGCCAGAGTCCCCCAAGATCATCACCTACCGCAAATCGAAGAAAGTCGGGGGAGACCTCGAAAGCAGTCCTGGCCCACGGACTCCAGACCCTAATCTATATACAGAGGAGACATTCAAAAGCACTCCGTATCATTATGCCACCATGAAAAGAAATACCGACTTCCATCAACTCTTCCGGTCGCTCGATCTCACCGACCGCTTATTGGACGACTTTTCCTGTGCTTTGAGCCGAGAAATCCTTCTTCAGGGCCGTCTTTATGTCAGCGAGCACTACATTTGCTTCAATCTGAATTTGTTGGGTTGGGTGACCAATTTGGTGATTCGTTTCGACGATATCATCAATTTCGAAAGAAAATCCACCGCCGGCCTATTTCCTAATGGGATATTGATCGAGACCAACGATTCAAGACATAATTTTGCCAGCTTTATCTCCAGAGATACCACATTTGATTTCATGATCGCTGTGTGGGAAAAGTCCAAGAACGACCAGTTTGGAATAACTAGACTCACCCAGCAGGAATTGATCAACCAGAGAAAGGAAGGAGCCCTCCTGCCAGTGGAAACACCCAAAATCGAATCGTACATCATGTCGATCGACGGTGACGATGGCGATGATGATGTTAGTGACGAAGACATAGCAAAGGTTGAACTAGCTCCAGGCGTGCAAGAAGTATCGACGAAAGTCCTCAAGTTTAAACCTGAATCAAAATATAAGAATATGGGTCCCGACCATCACACTCCTACCGATGCACTGGGTGCTTTCACCAAGGAAGATAATGAGGTCGAGTTGATCAATGAAGTTATTGATGCTCCAATGGGAATTGTTTTCGACATCATGTTTGGGTTAAATACAGCTTTCCATAGAAGATTTCTCGAGAGTCATGACGGTTCTGAAATCTCTGAGTATGACGAGTTCTTGCCAATGCAAGAAGAACCTACTCGGTTGGAAAGAGCATACACTTATCGTAGAGCATTGGGCTATTCCATCGGGCCCAAATCAACCAAATGTGAAGTGAGTGAAATAATAGACCATCAAAACTTTACTGATTATGTCACTGTGGTAAATACCACGGTTACTCCGGACGTGCCTCTGGGACAATTGTTTTCGGTCAAAACCAGATACGTTTTCACCTGGGCCAACGACAGTAAGACCAACTTGGTCATATCCTTCTTCATTACTTGGACAGGAAGATCATGGATCAAAGGGATCATCGAGAAACAAGCCTTGTCAGGACAAACCGCAGTAGCCAAGGACTTGTTGGAGGCAGTAAAACAAGAAATCAAAGTCAGCACTTATTATGTTGATGGACCTACGGTCGTCAAGCCTATTGAGCCTGTGAGCCAGGAGAAATCGATCAAGACAGAAACAGCAACCGATTCAAGAATACACACAGCGCAAGAAACCAACATATTACCTTCAATCGACAGGGACTGGATCAAAAATAACCTCAGCATAACAGTCGTTGGGTATTTGTTGATATCGATTCTTGGACTTTTGCTAATTTCGCAATTGAGATTGCTTCGTGTGATCAAAGAAACCAATGAGTTGGCCAAGAGCCAGGTGCTACTTAACAACCATTTACTTCGGAGTCTTTCGAAGAATAGCTATAACTACCAAGACCAAGAGCACAATAAAGAATTTTGGGAATATGTTTATAAGAAATATGGTAAGAAGTTGAGCCGGATTGAAAAAATCCAATTTTTAAGTTACCAATTGGACTCGCTCAACCTGGGGGAAAAGGAAAAGGAAGTGCGATGGAAGGGGGCCAAACATGCCGATACTTTTGCAGACATCAAGCACAGGGTCAATGGGCTCGGACACCATGGGTCGTTGTACGTGGCTGAGTTGAAGGATATTTTAGAGGAATTGATTTAGCTCAGCTGCAAGAAATATTTACGAGATCAAGAATAATTATGTTCATGTCAAACATTGTAGATATTATCTATTAAGGGTTGGAGGTATATGGTCATGTTTGTAGGGGCTGCAGAGCCTGTGATAACAAGTTTTGTCTCAACTTGTCGACAAATATATCCATGACCTTCTTTTCACCATCGTAAAAGTGGTCCAAATCTTCCACATACACTACCACCAAATTCAAGCCTCCGTCGTTGGTGGTGGTTATGTTAAGAATTACATTGTATACTATCCCTGGAGACAGGCCAAAATAGAGATCGGTGATTTTGAACTTTGTTCCCGAATCGGGCACCTTGCCCAAATTGGACACTGCCAAGGTGGCTCTAGCCTTGGGATGATTCAACAGCTTGAATAGTTGCCAGAAATTGGACCATTGGACCATGCCCATGTGCCGGAAAGAGCTTCTATCCTTCAAACAAGCATTCAATATTTTTTGGATATGTTGCATGAGTTCTACAGTCCGGTTTAGGACGGGAGGTAACGTCATCTGGGCGCCGGAAATGGCCCCTCCGTAAAGGAAGGGCGATCCCGGAGGAAGGTAGCGTCTTCCGTTGATGGCGGTGATGGAGGTGGACGAAAACTGGGAGGTGGGGTCAATTCTGGGGAAGATCTCAGCTTCCATAGTGTTCAAGCATACTGCATGGAAGTATGGGGTCAAGGTGACTTTGTTGGCCTTACAGTACTTGTAGATGTGGGCGACGTCATCGTTGTTGAGGTTGATGAGCCCCACCTTCATACGGGTGTGCAGGTAGGTCTTGCCGGTGTTAAAGATGGGATTGGTGGAGACATTGGCGTCCCATTGGGATTTGAAAAATAACCGTTTTATGTAACGGTAGATGTGCGTCAAGCCGGGAACTCGGGTGTTGAGCCAGTTGCCGAGCCATTCCCATATCGTGGGATTATAGATGGTGAGACGGTCGGTGCTGGCAGGGATGGGCTGGCGGGGCACGTAGTCGGTGTTGCGGTCAAAAAGTACCTGGACGGGTTTTGTGGCCTCCACCTCCGATAATGCCTTTACAAGGTCCTTCTGGAACTCTACTCCTGACAACCCATCGAACAACGAGTGTTCGAACAAAGCACAGATATACTGGGTGCCGTGTGGGTCTTCCAACACCTTGATGCGCCAGAGGGGCCTGTCGCTTTGGCCAAGGGGAATGGTGTATTCGTTGAGGGTACTGAAAAGTTGCTCATCGAAGGCATCGATGGCTTCGAAGCTCACCACATCATCAAAGTCGATGCGACTCACCACGTCAAGGTGCCAGTTTTCACCGTTGGTGTCGGCACTGGGGCGGTCGTCGGTCTTATACAAGTTATAGGTGAACCAAGGGTTGTTGGAGATCATTGATCTCAATGCATGCGATAATAAGACAGGGTCCACTCGATGGTTGTAGCGAGCTATAAGGTTGAAATTGGTATAGTAGTGCTCGGTATTACGACACACGTAGTAGCGCTCCATCCAGCTCAAGGGACGCGACGTTTGCATGGTGGTTCTGGTGGTTCTGGTGGTATACTAACAGTCTCTTTAACTATGGAAATACTTTTTGGTTCTTATATATTAGACAAAGTCAACATTATGAGCCCATGAGTCACCGGTGCAGCCATAGTTCTTTTTTTATTGAATAATTTTTTATATATTTTTTTTTTTCAGTTATATCTATATGGAGTTGCCAAGCGATGTTTTAGATTGGAAGCCAATAAGACTAAGCGAGATTGCGGCTATTAGCGGTTACAGTGCGGTTAACCCAAAAAAAATGGTGGCAGTGTGTGTTGTAGGTTAGGAAAACCTGTGGATGGATCACGGATCCAAAAGGTGTGGTGGAGGGCAGTTGTGGCGAAACTTAGGGCCATTTATATACAAGGAGGGGGGCTGGGCCCAGGATCCAGCGTCTATTTACAAGCAGTGCTAGCGGCTAGCAACTGCTTGGCGTTAGCCGTTAGCCGTTAGCCGTAGACATAAGAACGGCCGGGTGCCGAATGGTTTTAGGTGTGGCATGGTGCGACCCCACACAGGTTGCAGCATGATTTTTGGACCCTTGGTGGTGGTGGTGGTGACATGACAAGTTTGTGCATAATGCAATTTTTTGACATTGACAGGTGCAGGTACTTCACTTTGCCCACATTAAGTCGTTATCTGGAGATTCATTCAGGAGGACCATGTTTGGATCTTTGTGATGTCAATAAATCTTGGAATTGCACCCAATTTTGAAATGTGGGGATCTCCAGCAAATTATTTGCTCTCATAAGCATTCATTTCAACGGTAGTTTCATCCAAGACGTTATTCACCGTGACGCATCGTCCACAGCTGGAACTTGTTCCTTGGTCAAAACGTACATATATGTTCATATATATGTTCATATTAATGCTCAGAAGGTCAGTTTTGAGACAATTAATTGAAAGACCCATTTGTTTCATCATCAAGATTCCAGGATCATTTCGTTCATATCATTAGTGTAATTGTCAATATTCTTCGTTAGCACACTCTCAATTCGCCATTAACACCCTCGGTTTCGCCTCTCTCTATCAAATCAACGTTTTCGACCGTATGCACTATAATTGAATCGTTTTCTTCGTTCAATTCGAAAATGAATATTCCACTCATGACTCTTTCCACCTTTTTGTTGTCCTTGCCCAAGCCTATGAACGAGCCCGATACCTGGCCAATCATGGTGCCGATGGAAGGAAGGGCAGTGACCTTTTGGCCTTCGACTGGTGAATTTTCCTGTAAGATCTTCAAGGTATCCAACTTGGACCATTTATGGGACCCTAGCTTAGCATCAGAAGTCGAATGGGATTTGCTGGTTTCACTGGCCAAATGTTCACATCCTTCATTACAGGTGCTCCACCGCACATAAACCTTGGTGGTCTTGTTATAGACTGCTTGTTGATCAGTTGCATTGGATACTCTGACCGATTGAATATGCAATTTGACTTTGGGACTGAACACCAACGACGTCAATGCAAGCTGCACCGCCTTCGTGGTTGCATAGTACGACACCCTCCCTTTCAAAACAGGCAAATAACTCTCATCAAATACACTGGGACAGATTCTTAACATGATATCATGAGAAATCATCGATTTGGGCAATGAATTGGTAAGAAGATCGGGCACGTGGAGCTTCAACTGTTCAATGGTTGATCCGAGGTTCGCCCGCCGGTTCTGGTCCTTCAAGTTTTGCTCTTTGGACAGTGATCCATTATCGCTAAACCAGATGATTGGTGGATTGAGTGGTGGCGGCAAACGTCGGTGGGGGGTGGTGGGGGGTATAGAGGCAAATTCGGGCACCCGACGAAGGAGGGCCGGCACCGGGCCGACACGCCCCGTTTGAAGGCTTCGGAAGAGCCTGACATTACCAGGTTTGGGAGTCATCTAACGTGGTACCTTGTGTGGTCAGAACGATGGTGATAAATTAAGGGTCACGTGAGTAGAGTCACGTGTATCTACACTGGAAAATTAGTAATGCGTTACATAAGCTAGATCCTACAAGGTTTCATAGAGTAATTCCTTGAGCCGGTAATCTTCGTTGGCGTCCTCAATGTCTTTGAAGTTACCAATAAAGTCATCTCCTCTCACTATTCCGGGGAGAGGCTTGCCCGAGGAGTATCTTCTCCAGAGTTTTTTTGCTTCCTCGTCGGTACCCAAATCACGGTACTCAAACTTTATACCGTTAGCTTGCAAAATGGTGGCTAGCCTGTTTGTACGGGGCATGATTTGCATGCCTCCAGCCAAAGAAGTGAAGAGGTAGATGGGTTGCGACTCGAGGTGTTTGCGAAGATCCTCTGGAGAAATATCAAAGTCTTCGTCTTCACCAACGACGGGTGCAACTTCTTTTTCAGCCCGCTTTGAAGCTTCCCTTTCAGTTTCTTCCTTTGTCAGCTTCTCAGTCTCAAGTTCTTTATGATCTTTTTCATTTTCATGTTTTTCAGGATCGTCTTTTTTTCCCTTTTCATCTTCTTCATCCTTTTCGGATCCACCAATCACTGATTTGACTGCAGCGGTGGCTGAGGCAAGCGCAAGACCTGCAATAGTTCCCTTTTCTACATGCGAATTAATGGCAGATTCAGATGTGGAATCTTTTTCAACAGCAGACTCCTTGACTTCACCTTTCTTGGAATCAAGCGGTTTCAATTCCTTCGATTCATGGTCTGCGACGGCATCAGATACAAGATTATCCTTAGATTGCAATACATCAGTATCTCTAGAATCTAAAATGACGTCTTTGGTTGTTTCAGAATTGGTTTCGTTTTCAATCACAGGCTGCTTTTCCAAGTGATCCTTAATTTTAGGCTCAGCGTCAGTCGTCGATTCAGAGTTATCAATGGCAGATGGCTCTTCAATTTCTTCCAATTCCTTATTCTCAATTTTAGAATGTTCTTCGTCCTTCTTTTCTGCTAACTCAGTTTCTGGTAGCTCCACAGCTTTCTCATCTTTCGAACTTGCTCCATATGCTTCAGAGGAGGTATCCTTCGAAATATCCTGAGATTTTTCTTTCACTTCATCCTCTTCGATTTTCTTGGAGATCAAAGCTGGACCAGCCGGTGGTTCTTCTTCAGAAGTGGCATCGATCTTTTCAGCTGCCAAGTCAGTTATATCTTTTTTAGTAACAGCCTCGACTTGTGGTTCTAATGGATCCTTATCAGTCTCTTCTGGTAAGTCAGCACTTTTGACCTTAATATCGGCTGCAGTAAGCCCAGGTGCAGTTCCTTCCTTCTTATCTTCTGGAACTATATCTTTGTTGAGTTTCAAGTCGTCCAATTTATGCTCCTCAGGGCTTTCAGAACTTTCTTCTGTTTCCAACTTTGCTTTTTTTTCTTGCAATTGATGTTCTACTTCATCAGCCTTTTCGGAAACAAGTGATTCAGTAACGTCATTCTTTTTTTCTGATTTTGGTTCTACCTCTTCAGACACACTTTTTTCGTCTACAGATTTCTCGGTGACAACCTTTTCTTCTTTTTTATCTGTTTTTGGATCTAATTTGTCCGAAATAGATTTTTCAGCAGCGATTTGTTCAGAACTTACATCATTTTTATCTGATTTTTGCTCCAATTTTTGAGGTACTTCAGATGGTTCTTTCTTCTCCAATTTTGGATCTACGTCGGCAGAATTAACACTCTCCGATACGCTTTTTTCAGTTGGACTTTTTTTTTCAACCTTTTCCTTAGCTAATGGCGTTTTAGGCTTTCCGCTAGGATCTCTTTTGTGCAAAACGTCTTGGACCATGGTGTCCAAGTGATCTATGGTGCTGTATGGATCATCAGTGACATACGCACCTTCTCTAACTAGTTCTTCCGGATTAGCATCGTTCTTCTCATTGTCATGAGAGTGGTCTACCGGAGCTCTGGATCTAGATCTGGAAATTGAGCGCAAGTAATTAGTAGAGGATTCAGATCTGATCGAATAGAGTTTATCAAGAGCCTTGAATTCTTTACTAGGAACATCAACGTTGAAATTTGTGTAATCACCAGTAGTGACCAAGGAAGCTTCATTCCGGTAGCTTGCACTCAATTCATCTACAGGGTCCTTAGATTCGGCCTCAGCCTCAGCCTTAGCAATGGATTCTCCCATGGTGGGCTTGGACTGTCTGGTTCTTCTATCCTCTTGTTCATCTTCTTCCAAGTTTGCGGTAGCAGCAAGATCTGGAGGCAATTCGTACTTGTTGGGGCCATCGATACTAGAACTCTTGTAGGAATCACCACGGGCCAAATGGGGCTTGATTGCCGATCTGGAAGTGGATCTTTCGGGTCTGGCAGACCTGGATCTAGATCTAGATCTGTCGGTATAGAAATAAGGAGTATGGATACTGTCAGCTTTTGTTTCAATGGGTTCAAAGGTTTCGGAGTCAAATCTAGCACCTTTGGACTCTGGAGCCAAATTGGCCCTTTCCCGTTGAGAAACAGACGATCTCAAGGGCTCAGGATTCAATTTAGATTTGGAGGATGTAACTAGTTCCGATTTAGGCAATAAGTTGGGGTCATAAGACTTGACTGACGACAACAAAGCACTGTGGTCGCTGATTTGATTTTCCAACTGGTACTCAGACAAATTGGGAGTGGAATAATCTTCTTGCTTGTAAAAAGGAGCCGGTTTTGAATCTGGTTTTGGGTCCAAAGTAGGTCTTGGGTCCAAAGTAGGTCTTGGGTCCAAGGTAGGCTTTGGATCCAAGGTAGTTTTTGGCTCAGGCTTTTCCACTGGATCAAATGCAACAGGAGAAGCAGGAATGATATCTTTATTTTTCAAAAACTCTTCAAGCGATTCCTTTTCAGGCAGAACACCGGGATTGTTGGCCAAGAATTCGGCCAAGGACTCCTCGTAGTCGGATTTGGACTTTGGGCTAGTGGTTTCAGTGTACTTAGCGTCGTCCTTGACGTTACCATCGTCGTCCAAAAAGCGGGCAAAATCCTCTTCGGAGCCCAAAAGAGCACCTTCGTTGATCAAATCATCCAACGAAGCGGTAATTGACTTCTTGGGGGTCTTCTTGACCTTGCTGGACTTCTTCTTACGGGACTTCTCTGGATGAATATAATTGTTATGAGGCGAATCGTCGGCCGATCTCAATGACGAGCCAACAAGAGAAGGTTCTGGAAGCTTTTCTGCCTTTTCCAACTGTTGTTCAAAGTCCATGGCGTGGTTTTAAACTGGATTGATCAACAAGCGAATGGTTGGGGCCAAATTAGGGAGTTGCAATTTGACGATTTGGGGGGAGAATCTGGAGCTTTTATAGACCAATCGATCACCAACGGCGTTAACTAGCAGAGCGGGGTATTCCGAGGTGGGGTGATCACGGGATGTTCGAGCTGGGTTCACCGCTAGGGTTGGTTCAATGGGTTCAATTGGGGGGTTGGAAGTTGTGATCTGGTGGACGTGGACAATCCCAGATTGCGTACTGCAGGTAGTGCCAGAGATAAGCTTAAGCGGTTGTCCGGAATGGGAACCAATGGGCGAAAGAGGGTGTGTTTGCAGGAGGAAGGTGAGGGAAGACGAGCTGGAAAGTGACAGTTCCGTAGCAGAAGACGCCAGAGGACTGACGTGCCGAAAAACCGGTCGATTTAGAGTGAATAGGTAGATTGGTGAAAAGCTGTGTCCACGTGCACAGTGGCACGTGATAGATCATCATTACTTTTGCGGGGGTGTGATTGGTGGGCTAGCGGGACCCACAGATCGGGGATAAGTGCGCCCAGAGGCACAGCCGTGATAGTTATATGACCTTAGTTGGAACCCAGGACACTGACCGCCAAAGGCTGAGACTGACACGGGGTGTATATTACGTAATCACAACCGTGGTGCTGACTAAGCAATCTTAAGAGGGGTCCCCGCCGCCAGCAGCGGAAGAAACTGTCCGATTTTGCCCGTAGTGGGCCCCCAGCTGTGCTGGCGTATGTCCATGACGGTGGTTGAGGTCACTGTAGGTGGCGTTGTGGGGATTGTGCCCCGGATTCGGTAGGGTTCCTCGTGGTTCTGGCGCCTGCACACAAGCCATCGTTCGCCACTCAAAAAATTTGTATATAAGAACGTTTCCAGCACCTTCAACCCAGACCAATTACATATCCAACCGCAAAATGCCCAGACAAAGAAGATCCGCCCCCGCCCCAAGACAACAGACCAGATCGGCCCACACTGCCGCTGCTCCCGCTGCCTCTTACCCCTCGGCACATCCTTCTGCCCACCCTTCTGCGGCCCAGCCCCAAACACAATCCAGAAGTCCTGGTTTGTTTGGGCAGATGGCTTCTACCGCCGCTGGTGTAGCCGTTGGGTCGACCATTGGTCACACTTTAGGTGCGGGAATTACCTCGATGTTTGGAGGCTCATCTTCTGCTCCTGTGGAACAACAACAACAGCAGGTGCAGCAACAACAATCGCAAGACCCAGTGAGATGTGAAACCGACGCTCGTGCTTTCACCAGATGTTTGGACGAAAACAACGGCAACATGCAAATTTGTGACTACTACTTGCAACAATTGAAGGCATGTCAAGAAGCTGCTCGTCACTATTAAGTTATTGGAACCTGTATATAATCGGAGGTAATATAAAAATCAGTTAATGGAAGAAAACAGTAGTGGTTAGTTCAGTTAGGTCTACTAATTTAATTAAGCTTATCTAGTCAATTTCGCTGGTTCTGCTGAGTTATTTTGGTTAAATGAGCTAATTAACATAGTTAAGATAGCTAATAGATAATCAATTTAATAGGTTAGCTCAGTTAATTTGCTAGTTCAGCCCAGCCCAATCTAGCGAAGATCATAAATGTAGTTATTTAATATAGTTAATTAAGTTAGTCCAATTAATAGAATGAATCTGTTCAATTAATTCAGTGATCAAGTTAATTAAATTAGTCAGATTAGCCAAGCTAATTTTGTTGAGCTAGCCAGTTGAACTAATTTAAATATATTGGTCTAGCTAATTTAGTTAAGAACATTAGGCTAGTTAGGCAATCTTAGTTCGTAAATTAAATTAAACCATTCAATTTGCTTTTCAGTGAAATGTACTAGTTAATTTAGTTAACCTTATTGAGCCAGCTTACCAAAATAAGCTAGTCAATAGGATAAAACCTACTTGGTTTTTTAATAGTTTTAATAAGATATCAAAAGTTGGCATATATTTAAATAGTGTATATTATTATATCATATGTAGAATATAAAGTCAATATAAAATCAGAGTTTCACGTAAAAAGCTCATATATATTAGAATTTAAATTTTGCCTGTTCTAAAGGCTTGGTAAATTCATTGCAAAAACATTTATAAATTGAAAAAAAAAATATTGTTAACTACTATGGTCAACTAGAGAGGTTTGTTTTCCAAGCAAGTAGAAAAGCACTTTTCGGTGTGCTTTATCATTTGCTGTACACGCTCAAGTGGTACATTGATTGCAGCATCTTGGATTCGTGACGTGAGAGTTTCCTCAGGTAGAAGCTTTTCTCTTTTGAAATTACTCTTTAATTGGTGCCAAAACTCTTCAATGGGATTCAACTCGGGAGAAAAGGCAGGAAGACAGAGCATTTTGTAACCTCTGGCTTTAATAATTCTAGAAACACTTGGGCTCTTGTGAACGTTGGCGCTATCCATAATCAAGTAAGCATTTTTCATAGCAGGATGCTGGTCCAAAGTATTCATCAAATCGAGGAGAAACTGCTTGTAATGACCAGCCACTGTAACAGTAGAAGTCTCTTGTTTTTCGTCCTGATCAAGTTCACTTAGAGCTTGCAGTATGGGTTTTCTTAAACTCAACTGAACAACTCCATGATAACTTATTGCACCCAAAATAGTTCTGGTGTCTGCTCTTTTAAATGGAGTTTTGACAGCTGGGATAACGTCTTTAGAAGTAGATCCTTTTCTGCCCTTCATATTGATCTCGAAGACTGCTTCATCAATGAATACGCAATTAACACAGTATTGAACATCAGAATTCAACACTTTGGTTGCAAAATCGAATCTTTCTTTGATCTTTTCTGGAGAGTTTAGATCAACTCTATTTGTATGCACAGCTTTCAAGGTAATTGCACATTCCTCTTGAACAAATTTATGCAAAGATGTTTTACTAACCTTGAGACCCAGAAACGTATCACTTAATTGTTCCAACATATTGTCTAACGTGGAAGAAGGGTTTTCTTCCAAGTGCCCTTTCAAGAATTCCTTATGATCTTCATTAAGTATTTTACTTACTCTTCCTCTTGGTTTGGGCTCAGGTAAGTCTTCACAATTCATCTTTCTGAATTCTTGAAGCCACCTCTGTGCATTTCTTGGTTTAATCCCTAATTGTTTGGCTATTGAAGCAGCTGGAGCCATAGTTTCGATCCAGATATCAAAGAATTGTTCCCTTTCTTCCGAAGTATGGATACGATAGTCACGAGTACTATTTTTCTTCGTTTCATTTGGTTCGGTTTCTTGATCTGGAGCTAAATTCTTATCAGTGATATCGCCATCTTGGATGATTGGAGCAGAATCCTTTTGATGTTGGTGTTCGTTTCTTGCCTTGTCACTGTAGCCACTCAAATCAAGCAAAGTCTGAACAGCGGCACAATCAGCGATACCTGCTTCATCAATCATGGCTTCACGGCCTTCAACTACCAAGTTACTTGCACCATCATCACATACAATTTGATAATCAGTCCTCTCCTCTGTCATTGTAAAGGTGATAAATTAAGGGGGATATTTGCTTTCCTATTTCTACTTCTATATACCGCATTCCTGAATGACACACTGTCATGGGAACCATAGTTCATTTAGTGGTGTACGACATTAGAACTGGGGCGAAACGCTATTTATATTTGGAGAGTACGCTTTTTGAGGTAAAAATAAGGCGACATCAATTCTCTACAAAAACGACAATTTTGAGGGTCAAAAACGACATCAAGATATTTGGGGGGAGGGGCAGATGTAATACATGATCAAATGAATGTGCTTTGTGCTTATATGGTCAACAATTAATGTATATTAAGGCCAAAATACTCAACTATCTGTATAATTAATACCATCACAGTTTATTTGCTCTACACACACACACACACACACACACACATATATATATATATATATATATTAAATAGATGAAAGGTGCAGTGAGTGTACTATTTTTTCATTAGGTCAATGAATAATATTTATTAAAGCCCAAAGTACCCAAATATGTACGGATTTGATCTAACCACATATTTTTCAGATATTATATATGTATATATAAATAAATAAATAAATAAATAAATAAATAAATAAATAAATAAATAAATAAATAAATAAGTAAATATAGAGATATCTACATGAGATAGTCAGCACTCGGGAAGTAATAGATCTAAGAAATATTACTTTAGTTTTTTTGGAGGTATTTGTACTAAATACTGCAAAAACTTTAATACAGAGCTATATACATATATTCTAGATTAATATAAGAGTAACTACTGGTGGGTGGGTAATCAATATATGTAATGTAGTGAATGGCCCATTGTGTTATATTTAATTACGTATAAATATATGTATAATTTAAATAAATGCAATAAAACCAACGTTTGTAAATACCTACTCTTATGTATATTATGTATATTATGTATATATACTATATATATATACTTAGGCTCAATGAGTACATTGTTCAATATCTTGAATACCAGGTAAGTAAATTAGATATTAATTAAAATGAAAGGGCGTTCGTATGCCAAAAAATGTAAAGCTTCAAATAACTCCAGGCTGCTTAAGATCATTCCTGTCCAATCAAAATTTCACTATTCTACTCCAATCAATAATTCTGCATGTTTAGGACACATAAGATAAGAGCATATAGAAATTGCTATGTCACGTGATTTGCTACTAGTACCAAAAACGGTTGTTCGGGATGACAGTCGTATACTTGCAGTTCTATATACCTTGTGTGGTTTTGTAATATGTTAGTATGTTTGCCACACAGAGACGGATCCTGGTAACAGGCCCGTTATCGCGTGATATCCGAACATATGGGCCGGTAGCTGTTGGTAGTCGTCACTACATCTTAGTCGGTATTGAAAAGCCGGTAGTCATGCCTGCATCTTAACCGGACCCCGGATCAGTCTCGTTCTATCATTTATTGAATATATATCACCAACGTAATCGACTAGCAATTGTCATGGCATGCCCCATTAGGCGTTCTCGTTAATCACGGCCTTCTTGAAGTCGGCCTCTCTGGTTCTCAAATCGTCGTCCTTGGTGAAATAGTAGTATCCAGCACCTCCAAGGGCCAACACAATCAATGGCACCTTGAGACCGGGGCCGGTGGCCGGAACCTCGGTTGGGCCCTGCTTGTTCAAATCATCATGGTCCAAATCGTCCACTACCGGGGTCTGTTTGTCGACCTCGGTCACCTTGTGATGGACCTCACTGTTTCCCAAGTTGACCACGTCGGTCTTGTTGATGTGGGGGTTGGTGGATGTCTGGATATACTGGTCTCTGTTGGCAGGCTTGTTCTTGGAAGATGGATTGGCCCCAGGTCTGGACACATCGACCGGCTTACTTCCTCGGTCATGGATGAATTCGGGCTCGTCCCCCACGGTTTCTCCCCCACGAACTACAATGGCCGAATTGGCCTCCACTTTCACCGATGAATTACTTTCCTTAGCAAACATTTCATTAGCCACTTGCTTGGCTCTTTCTTGGGCAATGTCTTGCTTGACGGCCTCCTTGGTTACTGGGGGCACCTTGGGATCGGTGGTTTTGGGGATGAAGTCGTATTTGAATTCCCATTCGTGGATGGAAGTCTGAGAGGGCAACTTGAAAGAGTCGATGGTGGAGGAATCGCCCTTTGCGGCCAATATGGAACCGGTATGGAACCCCCGAGGGTGCAATGCCCGGAATACCGGAACAGCGGTTTTGATCGAGTTTTTCAACATGTTAGTACTTTATGGTTACCAATTGAACAAAATGGTGAATAGGAATGGTGAAAAGATATGAGGGTGGAATGGGCCGGTTATATATCGGGTCAATGGTAGGGGGAAGAATGGGGGTCGTGTATGTGGGGGGTTGCTCCGCATATCCGGTCATGTGATGCCGAGGTGTGGGGGCGCAGGTGGGGTGAATGACGTGGTGAGTCGCTACTGGTGATTGGCCACATAGAAATGACACTTAAATAGACCCTACGCTGGTCTCCAAGGACCTGGTGCTGTCTAGTGAGCAGGAGATTTTCAGCGTGTACTATTACGTAATTGTAGTTGTATTCTTTTCGGGGGAAATCCCGGGGTAAAATTGTCCCTTTTGGGGCTGCAACCATGGTTGCGAAAACACCCTGATTGTTGACTCAAGCCGATACAGGGGCCGAACCGGAGCATTCGGCTTGGAATCGATACTTACACGAGTGCAACCGCCGTCAATCACAAGTTGGTGTACGTCAAATGAAGGAGTTCAATGGAGTGTTTTGGCGGTGTCAAGTTAGTAATGGCTCATTTAATCTCTTCGGACCCGAGAAGTCTCCGAGATGCTCAATTCCCTGTTGCAATAGATTTATGGCGAAAAACGGGGCCATCTGTGTACTTTTCAGGTTAAGCCAATATCCAATAATTTAGTGTTGCATAGTTGCATCCTACAATGCATTATGTGCTGTAACTAGACATAGGTGCATTTTGCAGCCTCAAAAAAACTTTTGCAATCAATTATTTGCAACTACAACGATTATCGTGAAAATCTATTAACAAGGCCGAGGCCTCACTGGTTGTCTATTATACATCTTTCCCATCTCCATTTATAAGGTCATCCAAGAACTGACTTGGAGGTCTGGTCAATTTTGGTTCTTCCTTACGCTTCATCGAGGTCTCATCGAAAGAAGCATCATACATGAATCCGTCCCCACAGGAGTATTCGCCAGTAGAGGGTGTGTCTTGAGGTGTGGAAGGTTCCAATGGCTGGTAAAACGAAGTGGTGCTATGAAAAAGAGGAAGTTCTAGTTGTGAATTTCTCTTGGTATTCATGATGTCCATCACAGGACTAAAATACATCGAAGCTCTCTGTCCAGTCTGATTGAAATTGTCTCGATAGGCACGTCCAGGAGTGCTTGAATTGGAAGACCCTTCGTCCAGAAGCTGTTGTAACCGAAGCAACGAGCTCTGCTTTTTCAAAAGATATATGCTGGAATTAGAAGATGGGTTCTTCTCCAAAAGCGACGAATTGGATGAGTTGAAACTATTGAAAATGCTCGAAGTATTTTCTGGCGGGCTGCCATAAAGATAATTCGCATAGTAGACCTCTTTTTCATGCTTGGCTTGGCGATGGGCCACACAGTAGGTGGTGATTCTATATGCTAGGACAATACTGACCACGCCCGCAAGAATGGCCCCCACCACGATAAATACCAAGTTTTCCGGAACCCGGGGTATATATATGTAGGGATTGGATGGATGAGTTCCGGTATGGGTTGGGCCCGCCGGTATAGTCAAACTGTATGAATATGTGGTGGATGGGGTAGGAGAGGGGGTTGCTGCGGGTTGGTTTTGTGGATTGGTGGTGACGGCGGTGGTGAAGCCATTTGCTAGTTTTGGCATTGCACGAGCATGGTGGTGGTGATGATGAACATGACCAGAGCCTGTGGCCATGGCTACACCAATACATGCAGCTATTTGTAATAACATCAACATGGATTTCATGGTGGTGTGGCCTTAGATATAGAATGGCGACAACAGAATGCAATTGACTAGACTGTACAAGGCTCGGAATGAATAAGGTGGTCACTGGTGAAAGTCAAAGTCAAATAGCGGATATGCTGTATTTAAACATGTAGATGTTGTCAGTGTTGGTGTTTGCAAAACATACGCGTTGCGCGTTGTACATAATACAGGGATAGCCATGCGATGCGATGTCATGCCATGCAATGAGATGGTAGATAAGGTGAGCTCAAAGGGTAGCTGGAAAGCTTACAAGAAGTGCTCGAAGCACATAGAGGTCTGGATAGAGGGATCCGCTTGTTTCGTCTACATAGGACCCCGTTGTTGAAGTTGTAGCGTCGATTGTCGATGTCTGATTGTTGGAGATATCTGACAATTTACGTCAATGCATCGAAAAACGCGAGCGCGTAAATCCTAACCACAGGGATGGCTAGGACAAACATCATAGTGTATATGTTAGGATCGATGGACTCTACAGAAGGAAATGACTGCCTAATGAGGGATCGAAGAGTCTTGGAGGGCCTAGCAATCGTTGCGTTGGCAACTAGGGGGACCGGCAAATAGGAATGGGTTGTTCCAACAATAAGGTTCAGGTTCTGTGGTTACGGTGTGGATATATGCTGATTCCACATATGCTTCAAGTGCAATTGGTGCGGAATGGATGCAAGTGACACGGTTGGTGCATATGGTATGTTTCATGTACTATAATTCATATTCCTTGTGTTGAACATTCTACTCTCAACCAAGATCCTGCGCCGTACTTAATGGCCCCTGAATAAGACCGTAGAATGTGGGTGTTTTTGGCTTGCCACATGGTTCCTGCAAAACGCTCCTTATCACCCACGTAGATACGAATTGAGCCTCTTTCTACAAATGTACCAACGTGCATAAATCCTCTTTTCTTGATTTGGACCTTTCGGGACCCATAATATCACTTAATTAGCCTTCGAGGTACTTTTTTGGATCAACCTCAGGCTTTCAGCGTATTCTGTTCCCAACATTATCTCTCCACAAATTTGGCAATTCAAGGATACTCCTCGTTATGTTCCTGCTTGGATAGTGCAGATAGTCCTAAGTTTCTCTACTGCTCCAGCGTTGGATGGAGTGGTTTGGTTTATTCTAAAGAGAAGAAACAACAAGAGGTTGGCAAAATTAGCAGGCGATGAAAAATTGGCTGCTGTGGTTGACGAAGAAGGAAATGAATATGAAGTTAAGATGGCTGCTCTCGATCTTACTGATTTGGAAGACAAGAGCTTTATTTATCCATTACAATGGTCTCGGTTTGTGCAACCAAACGGATATTTATGTATATATTCTTTGATATCATAATAATTAATATAAAAGTGACTTACTTTTTTGGTTTTATTGAATAAAAACTGATATTCTGGGGGTATTTATAAGAAATGAAATGGTGGAGGTGTCTTTTTGCAACAATTCCAAAGTCACACAAATATGAATTTTTAAAAGTATCAGAACTTCCAGTTTTAGAAAATTATGGGAATAGCGAGAGATCAGTGCTGGATCTATTGTGCTTTTGTATCTTGTATCAGAGCATCGTAAAATTGAATGCTGGAGATTTTGGCACAATTTTTGAAATTTTGCAGCAATTAAAATACCACATCCTTTCACAAGGTCGACAGGTGAGCTCTTCAATACAGATGGAAAACTCGACCTTCGTTACAGCTAATAATTATAGATACATTTATGGTTATTATAATGGCTATTAAGTATATGATTACAGTGCATATTGCATATATCCCGAGTGCATCAGGGAGGTGATCAAAACCGCCAATTTTCATCTGCAGATTCTATAGCCCATTTGAATTTATCTCTCAAAGTTTTGGTGAAAAGCTTTTCTATTGGCACATCGAACTTCTTTGAAAATACCACTGTAAGTCTAGGATCGATATAATTCATTTTGGAGGTACCTAAAGACACCTCTGAATTATCTTCTTTGTCCTTCAATTGGAAGGTGGTGGTCAGGATCCTGTGCTCGATGGTTTCTACCTGTTGCTTCAACTTTTCCACCGTCACTGATTTCTTGATTTCGGGCTTTCCTGTCTTTAATTCCTTGGCGTATTCCACCTTCAATTCCTGGATCTTTTCAAGTTTATCCTTGATTGAATCTTCAGTGAGTAGAGGCTTCTTTTCAAGTTTCAATTTTTCATTATCTCTTTGTAATTTCTTGAACGCCTGTTCCTTTTGCCTCTCGATAATAGTTCTATGTATATGTTCTTCGTCTTCCTTTGCCAAATCATCTATTTCGGCAAAATAATGTGGATCCTTTTTCTTCAACTTTGGTTCAACAACAAGCATCATTCTCTTGAGCCTTATCTTGGACCACATCAATTCCTTTAATTTATCGGCAATCTTTTGCACCGTATTCCCATGGGTTTTGCTGACGGTACGCTGGTGATTACACAAGATAGCCACAGTTCTATTAGCGGAATTGAAGTTCACCACATTTTCTGCAACAGTATCTGCCTTTGTCATCAAATCCATCTGATCTTGCATGGTTTTGGATGCATTATAAGTACGGAACACCTTGGCAGTTAACCCCTTCATGTAGTTTTGAAACTGTTTGTTCAACAACGAGGGGTTAATTCTATCGAATAAGTCGTCACCCGGTTGCTTTGGGTCCTTCTTGAAAATACGAAGATTCTTAAACACCTGATGATCAACCTCTACTTCCTGATAAAACCGGATGGAGTCCTTACCCAAGAAATCGAAAATGACCTTGTTGGGAGGCTTCAAGGTGATATGCTCATATCTCAAAGAACAACAACCCACGGTGTCGGCCTCATCTTCACCTTTTTCACCACCGGCTCTCAATGCAAAAATATCAATAAGATAAGTGGCCGTGGCCATCTGTCTATTTTGCATTACCTCACTCTTGAGCATCTTGGTGTAGTCTCTTCTGATTTCGTCGATATGGTGTCTTAACTTCCGAGCAGTTTCGAATTTTTTGAAGTCCGATTGGCCCTTCACCGAAGAACTAGCAGCAAAACGCACATATTTAAACGAATCAGCAATGTTCTCTTTCCACATTGCCAACCATGTGACGGTATTATCGTGTCTGACTTCTCCCCACTGGTGACCTGGAGGAGGATCGGGGATTTTGGCTCCTTCTCCCAAATTAAGAGTCACGGCTTCTGGGGGAACTCTTTTCTTTAATTTTCCTGTTTTGGGATGGGCCCCTCTACCTCTGAAAAGCCCAGGAGGTTCGATTCTGAAATTTCCTACCAATTCCTTATGGCCGTTCAACATACACGTTTTGTAGGTCTCTTCGAACGCTTCCTTTTCCTCCTTGATACGTTTTTTCTCGTCCCGAGTCATGTTCTTCTTTTCTTCCCGCAAAAGCTCGAAATGGGCATACATTTTGGTGAAATCACACTTGGAAAACTCCTTGATTGGCACATTGGCCCCGCCGGAATCCTTCAATACTTGCAAGAAATCCTCAAAGAAGTTCTTCTGGAAAACGGGGTTTTTGGCGTGGTCGGTCTCCAACATCGCTCCAAAGAATCCCGCCACTTCTTCTGCTTCCAACGGCAATTCCACCGGCTTTCCATCGTAAAAGAGCTTCACGTGCAGCGGTAACCGTTCGTATTCCGGGGGAAATATCACCCCATTGTGCTCCAAAGTCTCCCACTTCTGCTCTCCGTCATTCTCCTCGGCCTCCCACCACTTGTACCCCTCGTCTTCCGGCGTCTCCTCCTTTATCTTTTTAGCTGGAGTTTTGGCCTTGGGAGCGCCGTTTGCCGGAGTTTTCGGAGTTTTCGGGGTTTTCGGGGTTTTGGCGGTTTTGGCAGCCTTGGGAGTGGCCGTTTTTGGTTCCTGCTTCACTTTTTTGGCGTTTTTGGTACTGGTTCCGTTGGACTTTCTCTTTCTTTTTGTGATGACGATGTCATCTTCGGAATCATCACCGGTTTCGTTGGTTGTAGGCGCAGACAGCGCCACTTGCGACAATGGGAGGTCATCGTCCGACTCGATCTGGCTGCGCCTACCTCTTTTGGATAGTGGGTGGTCGTCTTCCGACAGTGACATGGTGATAGTCATTGAAACAGTGTCTGGAGATCGCATCTTATGGTGGATGGAGGTCACGTGACGAGTCTTAGGGTATTCCAGGCGCGTCTGTCGTTGGTGGTGTAGGTGCATCACGCGTGATGTTGGACTATGCACAAGGTATCGATGGCGTGGGGGGCCTGAGTTTGCGTTGGTCGATGTCAAGCTTCTTGTTTGGGAAATGGTCCCGGTGACTAGTGTATGTGGAAGATGAGGTGTCCATGGATGTGTCCATGGATGTGGTGATGGGCCCAATCCGTTCAGTAGCATGTAGGCCATGGCCCGACCCCTAGACTGAGTGCTGGGCCTGCCAACAACAACAGTCTGGAATCTGGACCAAAAACCCCTGGCCTGTAGCGGAGGACTCTCAGCATGAATGGCCTGCTTTGCTACATCGTCAGATGGGGTTTTATGGAAACATCGAATGGCAACTGGTCCAACCGATAGGAAACGGCACTGGGACCGAGGTCGTACCATCTCACAAACAGCTACTCGTGCCATCGGCAGTTGTTCAATTGCTGCAAAAAGTACCTGGGCCTGTGGGTCTAGCAACCGTGAAAATATACCAGCAACAGCGTTCACCGAATGAGTGTGTAGTCGTAATCGAGTTCCAGTAGCCTACGCTCTTCGGTGTTGGTGAGATTTTGAAATCTGAAACAAGATCGTCTGTTTAGCACGCGTGGGACCACCAACCACTGGCGGTTTCACTATTTTTATGACTACTCTTCCAACCACCTTTACCAGATCTGGGAAATACTATGTAAATATCAGTGATAAAAAGGACCAGCGTTGCTATCATAGCCATAAAAAAATCGGTTTTCTTTCACAGGTGCTTCACAGTCTTTGTCTTCTAGCTTGCCAACCATACTAGATGATTCCACCCAACAATAAGCACACTGTTTTGCCTTCATCACTAGTACGATTTGGTTTAGGGGTTTTTTTTTTGCACCCAAGTCAAGAAATTCTATTAAAGGATTCCCACGCCGACGGTGTCAAAATGTGGGGATGCTTCTATTATGTCAGTCACCTGTGTAAAAGGCAATTAGGAGCGGGAGTGCCACCAAGATGGTCAATTTATCTGGGAGTAACAGCTAGACTAAGTTCTCCACATGGGTTCCACCAAGGTAGATTGGCTCATTAGGGTTAATTATAGCGATCACATTCGCTAAAACTGTACTGAAATGGGCCCAACACAGTTATTTCGCTACATTGTTCTTACTAACCCCACATTCTTTACTTACGGCCACTGTTCGGTTACATCATAGATAGGATACCATGGGGAAAGAGACCCAAGGGACCTTAGGAAATGTTTCCAGTTTCGGATATGTGCATCTTGCATGGGGTATAATGCTTAATTAGAGGACCCTGAGGCGATTGCAAAGTGGAGAACCATTTCAACCAGAGAAAAGAGGAGATGGGCCAAAGAATGTCGTTTACGATTCAGGAAGAACAAGCGATAGCCAGTTTTAGTTGCGGGTGGGTGGCAAGTGGGTGGCAACAAGCAGAACGGGTATATTGCCACTAATGATCAGCAAATAAGCGTAGACATCACTATCAAAGTTCACTTGAGCCACCAGCTACCTGTACTATGCACAACAAAGGCACCAGAAAAAAAGTAACGAAGTGGTGTGGCCAAGAAAAGGTCGTGGTCGGGCCCAAATACATGGTTTTCCGGGCACTTTTTCCGATGGCCAAGTGTTCTTGAGACATATAATGAGCCCTCTAATGATCGCCTTAGAGGTTGCAAATCAAAGTGGGTTTTTTATCAGCCAGAGGCTATTAACCAATTGGACTCCAATGATAAAACCTGAATTTTTGATGCGGTCTGCACATAGCCTGGCGCATGATGCGATGTCCCGCAGGCGGTGATTAAAAGTCATCGATAACAAAAGTTAGCCCAACAACTGGGGAACCTTCCCGCCCCCCCTTAGTTTTGGAGAACACCAGCTTGACAAAACACTGGTTTAGAGTTTACCCGACGCCAAACTACAGATCGCGTACTCCCTAGTTGGAACAATAGAGTCTAGTAGTTTGAATTCGGAAGATTTCGAGAAAACTGATGCGGCGCGCAGCCAAAATAATTGATGCATAAATTATTTTCAAAATGCCGCTCAAATACAAATGCCATTGAAATTTACTGATTATGCCGTAGTAGAAAAAGCCTAGCTAATTAGGCGAGTGGGGTCCCCCCCGACCCATTAGAGAGCTAGATCCCTAGAGAATCTTGTGGCACCAGCTACGCAGTGTGGTTGGCCATCGGGCCAACTACAATTTTGACTCCCCTGGTATAGATTGGGTAATAATGCAGGTTATACTTTAACCTTTTGTAACCACCCAAATGGGATAGGGCCAATGCAGGTCGGTGTCAGTTAGCAAAAGCACCTCGTCACGTGACCGCATCCCCTTCACTAAGTGCTAGGGAAAGCGAAGATCCCTTGTCCCTATAAAGCTTTTGAACCCGAAAGTGATTAGGTATCAGTAACTACTGATAAGTCTATTATCAACCCCGCTATCTTACATTATCTATATTTCTCTTATTTGTGCATCTTACATGCACTAACGCATTTGCAATCTAAACAATGCCCTGGCTCCAACACTATAAGTTCGGTATATAATGAGACGATCCGCCCCAAATCTCAGTCAGTTTTTTACTGCCATTTCTTCACCCATCACAACTGGTGTTCTTTTTCTACTTCCTTCCCCTCACTGAATTTGGTACTAGTTGGAATGTCTGATATGGAGAAAAAACCCGCCATGGTGGAGTCCACCTCCTCATATAGAGATTATCTGCCTCAGTCGCCAACCAACTCCAAAGATCCTCTTAACCGCGAAAAGAACATTGATTATGCCAATGAAACAGACACCATCAAAGACGACGTGCTTTCACACGTGGATGATGTCAAGCGGGGCTTGAAGGCAAGACAGATTTCCATGATTGCTATTGGTGGTACGATTGGTACCGGGTTGTTCATTTCCACCGGTCAAACCTTGGCTCAAGCTGGTCCTGTATCGTCAGTGATATCGTTTTTGTTTATGACCACCATTGCCTTTTCCGTGACCCAAGCCTTGGGGGAAATGGCCACTCTCATTCCTATCACCGGGTCGTTTGCCCAGTTTGTCACCAGATGGTGTTCTCCTGCCTTGGGTGCTGCCAATGGTTGGAACTATTGGTTTTCCTGGGCCATCACTTTTGCATTGGAGTTGTCGGTTGTGGGCCAAGTCATCCAGAAATGGACTGATGCCGTGCCTCTTGCTGCTTGGATCTCTATCTTTTTTGTAATTTTGACGGCCATGAATATGGTTCCAGTGAAATATTACGGGGAAATCGAATTCTGGGTCGCTTTCCTTAAGGTCATTGCTGTGGTCGGCTGGTTATTGTATGCCTTCATCATGGTTTGTGGTGCTGGAAAAACCGGTCCTGTGGGTTTCAGATACTGGAGACACCCAGGTCCATGGGGTCCTGGTATCCTTGTTGACAATAAGAACACTGGAAGATTCCTCGGCTGGTTGGCCTCCTTGATCTCCGCTGCTTTCACCTTCCAAGGTTGTGAATTGGTGGGTATTTCCGCGGGTGAGTCTAAAAACCCCCACAAAACCGTGCCTTCTGCCATCAGAAAGGTCTTGTTTAGAATCTTGGTGTTTTACGTTGCTTGTATGATTTTTATTGGGTTATTGGTTCCATATAATGACCCTGCTCTTAGTAATGAAAATGGCTCCTACACTGCTACTTCTCCATTCATTATTGCTATGAACAATTCCGGTACCAAAGTTTTGCCCGATATCTTTAATGCAGTCATTTTGGTCACCATTATTTCTGCTGGTAACTCCAATGTCTACTGTGGCTCTCGTATTTTATTCGGTTTGGCCCAAGCCGGAGTCGCTCCAAAATTTTTCCAAAGAACTACCAAGCAAGGTGTTCCCTACGTTGCTGTGTTATTCACGGCTGCATTTGGAGCTCTTGGTTTCTTGGAAGTTTCTAAGGACGGTGATAAGGCTTTTACTTGGTTATTAAATATCACTGCTACCGCAGGGTTGATTGCCTGGGGTTGGATCTCGTACACTCATGTCAGATTTATGAACATTTTGAAATCTAGAAACATCAGCAGAGACTCATTACCTTTCAAAGCCAAATTTATGCCATACGCATCTTATTACTCCTCTATCGCTGTTTTAATCATTACTTTCATTCAAGGGTTCCAAGCCTTCTGGGATTTTGATGCCACCAAGTTCTTCACTTCATACATTTCCTTGATTTTGTTTGCTGTATGTTGGATTGGATTCCATTTCTACTTTAATGGATTTGGAGCAAAAGCATGGAATTGGCGTTTATTGTTGATTCCTTTGGACGAATGTGATATCGATTCCGGTGTTCGGGAAATCGACGATGATGAATGGGAGGAGGACGAACCAAAGAATCTCTGGGAGAAATTCTGGTCTATTATCAGTTAATTCCATGGACATAGTGGATTTTTACCAATTACATATATTGTGGTATTCAACTAATTCATTCCACTTCATTCGTTTCTAGTTCAGAGCAAGAATACCATACCTGGATATGTGTTTTATTGCATTGCATTTATTTATTGCGGACCAATTCACTTCTTTGATTTAGTTGTATAATTAATTTATAAATCACCCGAGGAAGTGTAGGTTCGAATAAGACAACTGATAGGTGACTGTAGAACTAAAATATCAAGAAACAAAGGGCTCATAATACCAAACCGTTGGACACTGATATTAAACTACTAATTGCGATATTAATTAAGTAAAGTGTCAATTATCAAGATTTCCTAGCACACAGAAAATGTCTAGATAATATAATTTGACTAAAAATTATCCAGCAGCTATGTAATTATTTTGGAGTTTTAGGTTTATTATCAGTATAGTTGTGTGCATTAGAAACAGTGCATTTAAATATTTAAATATATTCCAGCTTCCACATAAATAAGCCCAAACTAAGTATGGTTAGAATATTCATAAGAACGAAATGTGTCATTTTCTTTCCAATAGTGCCTTGCCATGATGGACAGGCACAATATTCACTATGCCTTGGCTTTACCGATATATGAGCAGTTTAAGCTATTATGACCTGTGATTTCTCAACAGAAATCTTCAACATAATTACCCAAGCTTTCAGCCATACAAACGGGTTCACGAAACCACTAGAAAGGCACTTTTTCAGCGACGTCCTGTTCCACCTAGATTTCTGGCTATCCAGCGATGTTACCTTGGCTCCAATAAGACAATACCACGTTGT
This sequence comes from Suhomyces bribrorum, assembly GCA_030561385.1. Taxonomy (NCBI): domain Eukaryota; kingdom Fungi; phylum Ascomycota; class Pichiomycetes; order Serinales; family Debaryomycetaceae; genus Suhomyces; species Suhomyces bribrorum. The sequence goes on along the minus strand of JAKTXG010000098.1, from coordinate 2,884 downwards.
GGGTTTTCTGGGGTATCAAATGCCGTGGCTCAAAGAGGATTGTGAGCCTGGTTAGTTCTTAAGCCCTCTTGGCCCATACCATCATATTAAGTTTGAATTATTATTTATGCTAAAATGTTAGGGCCCTAAACCCAAGCCGTTGGTACAGGAACGGCACCATGGGGCTGTTGCAACTAGTGGATTGACGAGGCAACAAAGTCTGGCCGATCCTGGTGCCGTTTGAAAGGGCTGATCCGTGGAAAGTTGCAACCTCGAAATACGTGAAATTGAAGTAGCTTGATTTTTCAATCTACCAGAATCATGAATAACGAATTGAATCGTATTGGGGTCATTTAATTAGCAACGGTATAAACTAGATGTTGTTTGGATATATTATTTTCCGAGCTATTAAATTATGCCATGATATAAATTAGTTGTTGTTGGCTATAATATATATGGGACAATTGATACAACTCGGATATATACTAGCAGTTATTCAGAGCTATTTTATATGGAATTCAAAACTGTTAGTTTGAAATATTCCATTCAGAGCCATTTAGCGTGTACCATGGCAGTGTTAGATAACTACTAATTGGTAAAACTATTTGTCTTCACTTGAAATATTAGAGCTTTTTGGACACTAATAGCTAAGAAGACTTCAATCAATAAGACCATTCTCTTATTGACGTTTAAGTTTTCATCAACACCTGTATTAATTCTTATTCTATTAAGGAGTTATAGTCTGGCAAATGGGAATATTTATTATTATATTTACCAGTGACATATTTCGATTTGTCTGATTTTTTGATTTATTAAGATAGCGGTTTCAGACTTCAGAAGATACTGAATATGAAAACGGTTCAAGTAATTAAGAGTTCTAGTTGACTTGATGTTTGACGTGTCCATAAATTGGCATTTTCTGGTTCCTCTTGGTGGCGAAGTTTAGCCTTCCACCCACTGACAACTACGACCGGTTTATTCGTCAATTGACCCCATTAAATACCAACAAAGGTCCAAATAGCAAATAAGAGATGGTTAATAGTGTCATTATAAAACTCCCAACGGACCATATTCCTGGAAGTTCGTGGTTTTGATGATATTTCAGTTATCAAATCCGCCAAAATTCGAAACAGATCATTAACCCAATAAACACCACAAAAGTCCATAATCATAGATTACAAGACTAGACTAATATTGGCTCACATGCCTTCCACGTCCTTGGACACCAATCGATTATATATCTTCCAAAGTGATGAAATAGATTAAGCTAATTGGTGCCCCACATTTTGACACATTTTTCAATCAACTTTAAAAGAAAACTCCGAAGCCGAAGCAACGGTTTTCTAGATGAATAATACGATTAGGTTGACATTGTATAGTATAGATTAGCTGAGGCACTACAGGAAAGTTGACCATAAATTACACAAGCAATAGTATAACCGAAAAGGGCTACTTTAATATGGGAAAACAGCTGGTATCTACTAGGAGATGACGATAGACGTATATATTGTACAATTACACATAAGTGAAGGAATCATTTAATAACCGAGGCAATGGTTTGCCTTAGTTGGGGAATTAGTAGAGGACAAACTTGGCCTTACCACTGGTGACACCAACGGTACAACCGTCGGATCCTCCACCATTGTATTTACCATTTTCGTAGGTACAAGAGCCACTTAAGGTTCCACTACCATCGGCAACAATCTTGACTCTGAAGTTGGCAGAATCACGGTTGTTAGGGTTTGGAATTAAAGATAAGTAGGTGACTCCATTGGCATAACCAGCACCCATGTTCAAAGGAGCCCAGTTTCCAACACCAGAGCCAGCAGTTCCCCATTTACAACCATCTTGCCATGAAACGCCGGCGTTGTTGACGTAGAATTGACAAGAGGTTTGCTGACCCCTCCATTGGTAGTAACTAGATTGATCAACAACAGTGATAGGAGAAGATTGTCCACCACCAACAACGGTTGGGATAACCATGTTTTCAGTACCAGGGTAGTCGGTTCTGCAAATAGCCACATCTTGGTTCAAGTTGTTTTGGACAGAAGCCGAATCAACACCCCATTCACACAAGGTGTCTTTATCGGTGTTAGGTCTGTGTAACTTACCGTTCTTACACAACAAACCACCGATGGAAACACCGTTGGAAGGTTGGTTGGATGGCCATTGGGTCTTGGACATACCGGATTGACAAGCGTAAGAACAGTAAGAACCTTCTCTACAGTTACCACCGGTAGAACCGTCGGAGTTTTCAATACCAGAGTAGCCGCCAAATCCAAGGTACCACAAAGGAATCACACCGTTTCCTTCAGGGAAACTGTCACAGTCAATGACACCATCTTGGAAAGAGCCCGATGGGTTTTGGTATGGCTGCAAGTCACCTTTAGGAGGGTAATCACCAGAAGAACCAGAAGTTGGAGCGGATGGGGCCGAGGAAGAACCAGAACTGGACGAGGTGGTAGTCTGGGCATTAGTGGAGGAAGTGGTGGCAGCCGACGAAGTGGATGTGGTGGTGGCGGCAGGAGATGAGGAGGTGGTGGAGGAGGTGGTGTCTTGTTGGACCACAGAAGAGGTCTGTGCCTTGGCGCCAGCCACGTTATTGGCAGCCGAGGAAGCAGCAGGAGCTTCAGTTTCGGCGGCAGAAATGGGCTTTCCGTCTTTACCTACAGTTAAGGTAACGTAGGAGTAATCGTAAACGACGGCACGCTTATGTTTATGGTGGGCGTGGACCCTAGTGGTGGCACAATCGTCATCATTGGCGACGGCCGGGGCAGCAAGGGTCAAAGCACCGAATGCTAACAAGAAAGGAGTGGATAACTTCATAACGAAACCAACAAGGGAGGATTAAAGGAACGACTATAGGTTAGTTAAGGAGTTGGAAGAAAAAGAAGCAAAATTAATC
>JAKTXG010000097.1:0-46772 GCA_030561385.1 Suhomyces bribrorum | reverse complement strand
GATTAAACCCTGGCAAAATTTATACAAAAGATATTCCCATCATCATTCAAACATGGGCAATTTACCCATATAATAATAGCATTATAGAAAACCCACCCTACACCCAAGAAACAAAGTCTTTGGGTGAGCATGGTGAATTGTTGAGAGGTATTAATGTTTTATATATAGAAATCGGACGGATAATCCTGGCAGCTAGCAGCTGCCATCCCACCGGCCTCATCCACTCTATCGATTTTCTTTTCCATATAGTATCAAAGAAAATTCCCACCATCTATGAATTGTATTGAATTGTATTGAAATGGACTCAAACTAGAATTTAAGTCATCACAGTGCATCTTTTAGCTATGCGCGAGCACGCCCAGGTTTGTCCCCCCCCCCAAATACGTCATACAATCTTGGCGTGCCACACAAAGGGCATCTTGAAGGTAATCCATAGCGTCCTTCCTATGCCACATCCGTCCTCACGTATATGTAGAAAGTGTGCTCATCGAATGCCACGAACTTCCCTGTTTAGTAAATGGTACTATATCTTAAATTCGCACCCAAATATCAAATTATCCACCTAAACTCTAATCAGTAAGGGGAATCATGTGATCACGGCCTCCTAAGTTTATAGCTTACCACAAGTCCCGAACCACGGCCCCCCCGAAATACCAACTGGTGCATATTGTTTCAAATTCCCGTTGACGTGGTTCTGCTAATGCTGATTGCTATTTCTTATACTTTTCCCGGGCGGCAGTGCAATGCATTGGTTGTTGCCAATAAGTCCCTGTGCATACCACCAACAGAGCTTGTTATTAGAGGGGCTACATTGCCACGGTTATCTATGTACCGCGGAGACTTTGAGCCCCCTCCCCCTCCACCCTCTGGTCCTCCTTCCGCCGATAACCGCAATCTTCCTTCCTTCATTCCGCTATCTAAGATATATCTAAGATATATGATACCAGATATGCCAGGGTAGTACCCCCATTGCGATCTCACCCAATTATTCATGGCTAATTCGCGTGACAAATATGCCTTTTAAGTACGCGCATTTCCAGGGTTGTTTTGGTCCCAATACAGTCTAAACGAGAGGGCCATACTCCATCCAAAGCCCCACTGGTTGGGGGTGGAAAACTCCAGAAACAACCGGTGGAAAATCCTGCCGCCACCACCGCCACGCCTGCTTCCCCATACACTGCTCCAATCTCACCCCGTCCTAACTATGGAACGTCGGTACTGACCAGATTGCTCTGTTCATCGCTGTGGTTAGGGGATCGACGTCACGTGCTCGGACCGTCGTATACTAGAAAAAAAAACCGGTGTTGGGAACGACGTAATTTTTTTTTTGTATAGAATCAATTCCTTTGCTTTATCAGAACCGTAAGTAGTTGTTGTTACAACCAGGACATTCAGCAGGCTCCGCCGAACCCGTCGGCCGTTTTTGTCTTTTGGCTCCTCCTGCACTGGCGCTGCTATTTGCTCGATCACCACGGTGATATGTCCTAGATCCTCAACCGTGTCATATACTAACTATATGTTTTCCAGATGGCTCTAATTGACTTGGCTGTGTCGGCGTACACATTCTTTGTGGGCCTTAGTTTGGGCCAACAAATATCCATTATAGTGTTGGCACCTTTCATTTACAATATCGCATGGCAATTATTGTACTCTTTGAGAAAAGACAGAGTGCCCATGGAATTCCACTGGATCCCTTGGTTAGGTAATGCTGTGATGTATGGTAAGGATCCATACGGATTCTTCAGTAACTGCCGTGCCAAGCACGGTGACGTGTTTTCTTTTGTGTTGGTGGGTAAGGTTATGACTGTTTACTTGGGACCTCGTGGTCAAGAGTTTGTTCTTAATGCTAAGGCCAGTGATGTTTCTGCCGAAGATGCCTACCAACATTTGACCACTCCTGTCTTTGGTGAAGGGGTCATTTACGACTGTCCAAACCATCGTCTTATGGAACAAAAGAAGTTTGTCAAGACCGCTTTGACCGCTGATTCCTTCAGAAGTTATGTTCCTAAGTTCAGAGAAGAAGTGTTGAATTATTTCACCGATTCACAGTGGTACAAGATGAAAGAAAATGACTCGGGAGTGGTTGATGTTTTGAAGACCCAGCCGGAATTGACCATTTTCACTGCTTCTAGAACTTTATTTGGTGATGAGATGAGAAAGAAGTTTGATGCTTCTTTTGCCCAATTATATTCCGATTTGGATAAAGGGTTTGCTCCCATCAACTTTGCTCTTCCTCATTTACCTTTACCAAGCCATAAAAAAAGAGATCTTGCTCAACAAAAGATTTCCAAAACTTATATGTCTTTGATTAATTATAGAAGAGAATCGGGTGATATTGTTGCTAATCGTGATTTGGTTGATTCTTTGATGCTTAATGCTACTTACAAGGATGGTATTGCTATGACTGACCAACAAATTGCCAACCTTATGATTGGAGTTTTAATGGGTGGTCAACACTCGTCTTCTTCCACTTCTTCGTGGTTCTTGTTACATTTGGCTGAACAACCAGAAATCCAAGATGAATTATACCAAGAATTGACTTCTCTTCTCAAGGAAAAGGATGGTGATATTTTCGACTTGACTTATGAGGATTTGCAGAAATTGACTTTACATACCAATGTTATTAAGGAATCATTAAGAATCCATATGCCTTTGCACTCTATTTTCAGAAAAGTCACTAGACCATTACTTGTTCCAAATACCAACTACGTTATTCCAAAAGGCCATCATGTTTTGACCACTCCAGGATATGCTATGATTGACGAGAACATCTATCCAAATGCTCAACTGTTTGAACCTCACAGATGGGATAAGCCTAGTGCTGCAGACACCAACCAAGGAGAGTCGGTTGACTATGGATTCGGAGCCATTTCCAAGGGTGTTTCTTCGCCTTACTTGCCATTTGGTGGTGGTAGACACCGTTGTATTGGAGAGCAATTTGCTTTCCTTCAATTGGGAATGATTTTGGCGGTTCATGTGTATAATATCAGATGGAAGTTTGGTCCAAAGGATAAGATGCCTCCAATCGACCATGAAAGTATGGTTACCCAACCACACGGTCCAGCATATATTCATTGGGAAAAGAGAGACACTTGTGTGTTATAGATGGCCCCCCTTTAAACCTGGCCAGTCCCTGCTCTCGGGGCCAATCCTTTTGGTGACACCCGTTGTCTCCTTTGTCTTGTTTCATAATCACGTTTGGTGTATTCAATTCAGGTTTTCAGTATACCTGTGAATTGGTTGATACTTTCGTATTTAATAAAATAATAACTGTATTTAGTAAAGGTTTGTAGATGGTACCACCAACAAATGTGCCTGGTAACAACTTGCTTATCATATATGGTGGCACTGTGTAATAAACTACTCACTTTAGAAGGCTTTATAACTGTTGGTTTTGTTCTTCTCAACCAAGAAGAAGGGAAATGATAACAACTTTATCAAAAATGCAGCTACGGTAGAAGACTAGTTCGTGTTTTGTTCTTTTCGAATAGGTCTTTGATCTTGTTGTTTTGATCTTGTTCCTTTTGCTATGGTTCCTTTCGATATATCTCCTAGTAAGCAGGTTTTCTAATCTAGTGCTTTTCGATGTGCTATTCGATCTGTTACTTTCGATCTTATTCCTAGTTTCTTCTCTTCATTCTTCTCTATATTTCTTTGTTTCTTCTGGCTCTGGCTCTGGCTCCGGCTCCGGCTCCTTCTGGCTTCTTACCTTTCATCAGATTCTGTGTGTTTCTGTGTGTTTCACAGGTCTTGGCAGTGGGGAGTGGTCATGGTTCCTCCCAAAACGGACAATACCGTCTCCTGGCAAACCCCACCGGCTTGGTGATACTTTTGATCTGGCTGGTAGTCGCGCGAATGACTCATGTTTCGTCAGTACACTTTATCGTCAGTGCATTGGCTGGTTTCCCTTTGGTCCTTATCTACCAATAGGTGATTTCGCGGTTGCAACATCACCAGTGAAAAAAATCAGTTTTTGGACAACCACTTTTAATTGGTTTCTTGTTGAGTTTTAGTGTGTACTATGAGCCAGTTTGTGTTGAGGGTGCCAGCATCATCGGCCAACATCGGGCCGGGGTTCGACGTTTTGGGAATCGGCTTGAACTTGTACTTGGAAATACAAGTCAGTGTTGATGCCTCCAAAGATACTTCCAGCGATACTTATAACTGTATCATTACCTACGAAGGAAACCTTGCCGAGACGGTGCCCTTGGCGTCGGAAAAGAACCTCATCACCCAGACGGCGTTGTATATAATGAGATGTAACGGCATCACCAGCTTCCCTCCAGGAACTCATATCCATGTCATTAATCCCATACCTTTAGGAAGAGGGTTGGGATCTTCCGGTGCTGCTATTGTTGGGGGCATCATGTTGGGGAACGAGCTTGGAAAATTGAACCTTTCCAAGGTCAGAATGTTGGACTATTGCTTGTTGATTGAAAGACACCCCGATAACATTGCTGCTGCCATGTTGGGAGGGTTTGTGGGTTCGTACTTGAATGAGCTTTCTCCCGAAGATACAGCCGCCAAGAATTTGCCCTTGGAATACGTGTTGCCCAAGCTGACCACTCCAAAGGAACAATATCTCACCACACCTCCTCCCCAGAACATTGGGGAATATTTGCAATATGCATTCAATAACAAAATCAAATGTGTGGCCATCATTCCCAACTTCGAGGTGGCCACCGACGATTCCAGAGCCGTGTTGCCCGATGCTTACAACAGACAAGATATCGTGTTCAATCTTCAGAGAATCGCCATTTTGACCACTGCCTTGACCCAGGACCCTCCCAACCACCAGCTTATCTATGAGGCCATGAAGGACAAGATCCATCAGCCGTATAGATCGACGTTAATCCCCGGCTTGGTCGAGGTTTTGTCCAGTGTCACTCCCCAATCGCACCCGGGCTTATGTGGTATTTGCTTATCGGGGGCTGGGCCCACCATCTTGTGTTTGGCCACTGAAAACTACGATGCTATTGCCAAAAAGGTGATTGAAATATTTGCTAATGCTGGGGTTGAATGCGAGTGGAAATTGCTCGAGTTGGCTTACGATGGTGCCACGGTGGAACACAAGTAAAACCCACCACCATAAAATTTTAGACGGCCATTTGACACGAAGTGCCCATGGTCTCTCAATAAATAGAACTTCTTTGCAATCGTAGAACTTGTAACGATAATGGCTTGGGCATCTTCCATTAATATATATATATATATATATATATTGTCCTGGATTCTACCGCAAAGGTCCCACCCTTTGGTGTGGGTGCGAAAAGGCTGCGAAATGCCTGGTTGCGACCACATATTCATCTTTTCCATTACGCCAGAACCAGCCAAAAACCCAGCGTAGTTCCACAACACGAACCGTCACACATTGCAGTAGCATAGTATTGAGCTCTACATGGTGTCCCATGCCTCGTGGCCGTTTTTGGGCCCGTTCCAGCCCCATCTTTATTGCTTCACTAATGGCTGCAACATCTCACCAACTCTAGACTCCAACACCCCCAAAACTCCGCAAAACTCGGAAAACTGGAACCATCAGCTGCCAGCAACCATTTGCTCACCCCCAAAATGTCAAATTCTCGTTCTAACAACCACTCGTGGCTCCAGATGGTCCCTTGGCCCCAATGTAGTGATGGGGCCCCAGTGATTCGTCGCACACGACCACCCTACCCAATAATCAACGCAGAAATCCAACTACCAAAACCCATAATTCTTACAAACAAGCCTCCTTTCCAAGAACACACAATCATTGGCTCAAGATGTCGTCTCCCGAAACCCCCGACCTTCTGACCAAGCTCCTCACCCAAGACATCTTGGAAAGCTCGGGCTCATTGCCCATATATTTATCAGCAGTGGAAGTCAATGGAGGAGAGACGTTCACCACCGACTTCTTTAGAAAGCTCTTATCACCATTGGTGGGCCAGAGCGATTACACATTGAGCCAATTGATGAAAAATATCGAGGAATCTCAGGACAAACTTGTCAAGACCAACGTGTTTAAAGACATCAACATCACTTTACATTCCAATTATCGTGCGTTATTACCCAAGGATGTCCACAATTACAACCTCGAAAGACCAATTCCCACCAAGGTGGTGTTTGACTTGCAGTCTATTAACCTCAATATCGGCGAAGGGTTCTTGAACGTGAATAATGAAGAATATTTGAATGTGAAATTGAATTATTTGAATAATAACTTCAATGAAAACGCCGAGTTGGTCAACATTGGCGTCGATTACAACCCCTACAAGCCCAACGACCGGTTGGTCACCAACGCCAAGCTCTTGGCCAACCTCAACAACCCTTCGTTCAAGTTTTTGGTGGATGTTTTCCATGCACAGCAAAATAACCAAACTTGGCAACAATGCTCAGAAGGCTCGACTGGTGGTGTTATTGGCTTGCAATATAACCAATCCAATTTCTTGACCTACTTGTCGGGATTATCCATTGCCAAACGGTCGATTCAAAATATTGGTGATGGAGCCCCTGATGAATTGAAGTTTTTCGCCGGGGATTACTTGAAATCATCAATTATTAACCAATTAATTTATTCTAAAGTCAAGTACTTGAACCAGGTCACCAAAAACTTCCCTGTGAGTGGGTTCAGTACCGCAGTATCCAATGAAATCTCCTCCAACCAGGAACAAGCCAACCTCAAAAACCAAAGTGCATTTATCAAAACATCGTTTTCGTTGGAATTGTTCAAATCGTTCTTCAACAATGCTGTGACCACCCAACTTTCCGGTGAAGCCGGTGGTATCTACACACCAGTTGCAAACGCTCCTGTTCATGTTTCCGATAGATTTTATTTGGGAGGTACCAATTCGTTTAAAGGATTCACCAAAAACTCCATCAATGTCAATGGTGGCTCGCAATTCTATAAATTATCTGCCACCATCTACACCAAATTGCCCCACTTTATCTACACTCCAATCCATGCCAATGCCAGCAAGCTTGAAGATGGGTTTGGAAAAGAAGCCAATCCTTTGAGATTATACTCTACCGTGGCTATTGGTAATGTCACCAACGACATTATTGGTGATTCCCAATCGGGAGCCACCAGTGCTGGGTTTGGTTTGCGCTACTTCAACCACTGGGCCAATTTTGATATCGGGTATTTTTTCTCCAATAGATTTGGATCCCATGACCAATCCGGCATCAAGGATGGTCTTCAGTTTGCTGTCAGTATTGGAGGTTCCAATAGAACCATTTAGTGCTAGTACACGTGAGCGTGAGCCTGTGAGGGCCCTATTATTTAACCAATATTTAAACACTACAAAGTGATTACACCCATAACATATTCCCTACACCCGACAGGAATATTTTTTTTAGGCCGGTCCGGGCCGTATATCATGTGGATTCACTAGACTAGAATATTTCTTCCCCCCTTTCCACCTTCCCCCCCTGTTACATTAATATAATGTTATTTATCACTTCTATATATGAATATTGTAGTAGTGGACTGTTGTTTACACAGGACCCTGAATTACGCGTCTATAAACATCTCCCACCGCGTCTCACCATATCCAACCTTCATTTCCCCTTATATTCAAAACAACCACCTTCCACTTCAGAATCCGTATACCATGGGTGTCACTGGACTTCTTCCCAACCTTAAGGAAATCCAAGAAACCACCTCGTTGGAAAGGTTCCGGGGGAAAACCCTTGCTATCGATACTTACGGCTGGTTACATCGAGGATTGATTTCTTGTGCCCAAGAACTTTGCCAGGGCAAACCCACCCGGAAGTACATCACCTCGATCTTGAAGAAGGTGGAGATGTTGCGGTACTTTGGAGTGGAGCCGTACTTTGTGTTTGACGGGGCTTCTTTACCCACAAAGGCAGAAACCGCAAACGATAGACGGTTGAAACGAGAAGAGGCGCTTAAGAAAGCCGACCAATTGACTAATGCCGGCAACCATAAGCTAGCATGGAAAGAGTATATGAAGGCGGCATGTGTGACCCACGAGATGGCCAAATCCATCATGGTGGAGTTGGATAGCCTCAACATCAAGTACGTGGTTGCACCATATGAAGCCGATCCTCAGATGGTTTATTTGGAACAAATCGGCGTGGTGGACGGAATATTGAGTGAGGATTCCGATCTCTTGGTATTTGGATGCAATCGACTCATCACAAAGTTGAAGGACGACTCTTCTTGTGTCGAGATCTGTCGAGACCGGTTCCATAAGGTCAAACTGATCCCTTATTTGTCCCAATTCACCAGCCAACAGTTGCGCTTGGTCGCCATGTTATCTGGCTGTGACTACACTAAGGGTGTACCCGGGGTGGGCCTCAAATCGGCGTTTCACTTGGTGAAAAAATTCAATAATCTCGAAAAAGTTCTTTTGGCTTTACGTTCCGATGGGAAATCCATTCCACCTGATTTCGTTGATGAAGTCAATAAAGCCGATCTTGCATTTCAGTTCCAAAAAGTCTTCGATCCCTTGAATCAATCCTTGACCACATTAAATCAGTATCCTCAAGACCTTGATCTAGATATGGAAGTAGTGGAATCGTGTTGTGGCCTCACCCTCAATAACAATCTATACCGTAAGATTTGCAATGGTTTGATCCATCCCAACACCCATGATATCTTGGTTTCTAGAGAACAGAACTTGAATTCCCTTAAAAGCAAATCTCTTAATCTTGGTAGACCTAACTCCACCAAGTCCATCGACTTGAAGGTATCCCGTTCACTTTCAGGACCAATAACTTCAGATCCCAAGACAAAGTCGGTCCTTGATCTTTTAAAGACTTCTAGAATAGAAAAGAAAGTGGTGCCACCTCCTCAAACCCCATCCATTGGTAGTAAACGAGTGATTTCAGTTATATCACCAACTTCCAGGAAAATTGCTAGAATAGGTAGTGATATTGGCTCACCAACTAAGAGACAAAGTAAGTTTTTTGGAAACAAAACTCCACCTTCTCACAATTTACCTACCCCCATATCAGGAAAACAAGTCACCGGCAATTCCAGTATTCTCTCAGGAGATTCTGATTTTACCGATGACTTTTCGTCACCGGTTGCACAACGTTCGTCACAGCATATCCTCAAAATCGACGATGACACCGATAATGACGACATCGACGAAGATGTTGCAGTGAATCCTATTGCAGTGGCTGAGACAATCAATACATATGGTAGCAAACAAACAATTTTGTCTACTTCAAGTACAACTATACAATTGGAAGAAGAATTTGGGATCGAAGATGAAGATATCGAGGAGTCGCCTCAAAAACTGTCGCCTAGAAGTGATAAGTTGTCCAAGTTCTGTGCAACCTTGAGACAAAACTTTCTGTACGAAGAATCAACGACCATTCAAACTACCAATATTTCCACCACCACCACCACCACATTTCTTAACACAGGTACATTCAAGCCTGGGAAAATGCCTACACCTACACATTCAGATGAGATCCAAGAAGATGACTATGAGATCAGTGAGGACGAGATGCCCAAATCTGACAAGAAACCGGTCTTGAGCCCTATAGATATAAATAAACCAAGACCAGACATTTCAAACATGTCAAACATGTCAAAGAAACCCATTTCAGCCAAACCACCAAGGCAATCGGTCAATCTTCGCCAATTTGCATTTAGAGGGATGTGATTGAACCATCAATCTTCAATCATATCATGAATCATGTCATGTTGCACGATACAAAAATTGCATTATGGACCTGGTCCATTCCACATAGTAAAACACCATATTTAGCATAATAGACAGTGACTAGAACAGTATTATTTTCTTACATCATTAATCTTTTTTTAGTTCCCTCTAACAACACAGGCACCAATGGCCAACCGGGTAAGCTGGGACTGCAATGCGCCGTCCTTCAACTTGGCGTCGTTCAATTTGTACACCTTCTTCACCTTCTGTACGTTGACCAAACCAAAGAGGTTATCATCATTGAGATCCACTGGATCAGCATTCAAGATAGATTTCCAGTGGGCTTTCACTAGATCCCACGATTCAGGGTCACCCACCTTGATGGCTATCAAGTTAGGGCATTCAGGATCCACTCCAAACCGCTTCAATGCATCCATAATATTGTTGATAGGCAGAAGGTTGAATATGATCTCTGTATTCAATGTCTTCGCTCTCCTATTGCCATTTTTATCATCAAGTATCGATTTGTACAAACTGTAATGGAGATGTTCGGTGGAAATGATATGATTGGTATTGAGAAAGCAAAAGTCATACTCCTTATTAGACGCCACCAACTGAGACTTGACGGTTTGGAGTGTCTCTTGACTAAGGTTGGTAAAGAGAGACACAAGTATGGGTGTGTCAGGAAATTGGGGGAGTATAATTTGTGACATGCTTAGTAATGACGGGATAAAAAATGCTGGGGGGGATTAAAAGGAGTGGCCGGCCGAATTGAATAACAAAACCCTTTGCTTTATAAACTGTATCTCGAAGGTGGTTTTTGATGGAGATGGAAGTTATTTGAAGAATCCAGAAGTCCTCCGAAACAGGTGATGATGTCGCGTGTCGCACCAAATGTCGCCAGTTGTTACAAAATCAGCACACGTGATATCGGGTCCAGTTCTCCAGACGTTTACCAACCCCCAAGCAATGGCCCTGTCCCAGGAGGAGGATGAAGCGCTTGAACAGATTACCCAGTGGGATCAGTACCGGCTCACCGAGGAAATATTTAAAGACGTCGAATTCCCCGACGATTCCCATCAATTAACCGCAAAGTACCCCGAAGTACTACTACAACAAACCGACAAGGCCAATCGATACTACGGCTCGTTTCAAGGATATACCCAGCAATTCATTAACCATGAGGGCCCCAGCAATGTGGTGCGATGGGCCGACTCTTCTATTGAGACCAACCAGCGCTTGATCATTGGGTCCTGGCTGGGTGATGATGATAAACAATCCAAAACTGATACTGGCCAGGGCCGTACCAAGGCTAAAAGCACCACCAGTGCTCTTTTTGCATGGTCTTCCGGGGACTCATACATCCGGGCCCGTAAGATGGAATTACAGCTAAGAAAGGGAACTTTGTTGGCCGATAAACCTGATCAACAGCCCCAAGTCACCCAAGAATCACCTCAATTGGTCACTAGAAACAGCATAAAAATCAATACTCCCAAAGAATCGCTCACTAATAAACTTAATCGAATGGTGGAAATGGAGAGTAATAAATTCATCCATTCTCGGATCCAAGTGATAAAAGCCCATCATAGCGAAGCCATATCGAAACAGATCCATGAAAGAAAGAGAAGAGACCATGAGATCCACTTGCAGAAGTTGAAGTTGAAGGAGGAGGAGTACGACAAGCAATTGAAAGCTGCCACTGTGCTTGAACAAAATAAGCAAGGAGGATTTTTCAATAATCTCTTTGGATTTGGGGCCCCCACCAATGACACTGAAGTGGATATTCCTGAAATCCCAGGCACCCCACCTCTCACAACCACGCCAAAAACTGCAAAATCCAAGAGGTTCTCCTTTCTTCCAGGAACCATGTGGAGTAGCGACGGTAAGAAAAAAGATGAAGATATTGGAGTACTATTTGAAGCCGAAACAGAGAATAATGGTGTAGACAACACAAACATCGACAAAGATCAAGACTCTGTTTCGGACGCCAAACCTATTCAAAGTTCAAAGACCCAGCCTATAGAAGATGGGCAGAATCGAAAAAACGAACAACCAGAGGATGAGGACGAAGAAGACGAAGATGGGTTTGATGATTTTACTTCGTGGACTCCTTCGGAGCAAACGTCAACAACCAAAACCACAATTCTTACACGGGCATCGGCTACACCTTCCATTTCGACCCCTACAATATCTACACCCACAGTACCATTGACCCCGACCATCCGGTCGGCCACGAGACCTAAAGCCAACAATATCCCATTAGCACCGGTCGGAATCAGCCAAAGTCTCAGTTCCACACCGAGTCACCGACGGAAAACATCTCATAACTTTATATCTTTAACTACCACCACATCCAAGACTCCAGCAGTGGGAGGGGTCAACCCAGACTTGATGGATATTTTTGGTCATACACCAACACCAACCGAGTCAGCTAAGCAGGACAAAAGGTTGCCCCCACGACCAGCAGAACCCAATGATGATTTGGTTCTGTTGTGATCAGAAAATCACTCATACACTTTTTTTTGCAGCCAAGCAATATATGCACCACAACACGTGGAACAGCTGGTTTGATTCGGGTACATTAACATTAACATTGGCTACAACAGCATATAGTTTAATAATTACGATTATTGACCACCAAGGTTTCTGGATACACCGGCCGAAAGGAACTTCGGCCAAGTAAAAAAGTATAATTTTATAGTCCTGGATCCAGAAAATCATGATTAAGCAACATAAAAGTATCATAAAATGTCATGGTAGTTTTTGCAATCATTTATTTTTTTTGTTCATGTCCAAAATAATGTCGCGACACCAACCTGTCAAATAAACGACAAACAATTACAAATAGTATGGTTCCAGAACACTCACCATCCTCCGCAAGTTTAGCCCTGACTAATACACCCACCCAATACTACCGATCTCCCGCCACCCCTTCCTATAGCCTCATCTCGGCTTCTAGCTTCCAGGTCCCGATTAAGCCCCCCAATTCTAGTCCGATCTAGCTCCACCAAGTACTCATCCCTCACGTGAACCATCTGAACCGTGCACTTCTCTTTTTACACAACCCATACTGTTGATTCATATCACACCTAAACCATGCTATCCCGGGCCAATCTTGCCAGAGCACCGCAGCTCGTTCGAAAGTATGCCACTACCAACACAGCCACCACCACGTTTTCCAACCCTCGGATCGAAATGACCACTCTCGCCAATGGGTTACGTCTTGTGACCGATTCTACCCCCGGCCATTTCACCGCCTTGGGAGCCTATGTGGACGCAGGGTCTAGATTTGAGAGTCCTGGCAAGCCGGGATTATCACATATAGTGGACCGTCTTGCTTGGAAGTCCACCGAAAAGTATACTGGGCTTGAAATGATGGAAAACCTCGCCAAACTCGGGGGCAACTACATGGCATCTGCCCAAAGAGAATCGATAATTTACCAGGCGTCTGTGTTTAATAAAGATGTGGATAGAATGTTCGATGCCGTGGCACAAACCGTCCGTAGTCCCAAGATCACCGACCAGGAATTGCTTGAAACTTTACAAACCGCAGATTATGAAGTGGGAGAAATCGCTAGTAAGCATGATATGTTTTTGCCTGAGGCTTTACACGCCGCTGCCTACAAGGATAACACCTTAGGATTGCCCCTCTTCTGTCCCCCCGACAGAATCCCTCACATCACCAAGAAAGACATCATCAAATACCACCAGGAATTCTACCAGCCACAGAACCTAGTGGTGGCAATGGTGGGGGTTTCCCATGAATATGGGTTGCGCTTGGCCCAAAACCATTTTGGTGACTGGAAATCCATCACTACTGGCCGTCCAGACCCAGGTTTGGTCAACTATACAGGAGGAGAAATTGCCTTGCCCCACCAGCCCCCTTTATACGGTAATCTTCCTGAATTGTACCATATGCAAATAGGATTCGAAACCTCCGGACTTTTGCACGATGATTTATATGCCTTGGCCACCCTTCAAAAATTGCTCGGAGGTGGCTCGTCATTCTCGGCAGGTGGGCCTGGTAAGGGAATGTTTTCTAGATTATACACTAGAGTATTGAACCAATATGCATTCGTGGAAAATTGCATGGCTTTCAACCATTCTTATCTCGATTCCGGGTTATTTGGTGTAACGATTTCTTGCTCTCCAAATGCAGCTCATGTCATGTCTCAAATCATCTGTTTTGAATTATCCAAATTATTAGAAACTGATACCGCTAAAGGTGGTCTTACCGAGAAGGAAGTCAAGAGAGCAAAAAATCAATTGATCTCCTCTTTATTGATGAACATAGAAAGCAAACTTGCTAAATTGGAGGATTTGGGTAGACAGATCCAATGTCAAGGTAAATTGACCACTATCGATGAAATGATCACAAAAATCGAAGCATTGAACGTGGCTGATTTAAGGTCTGTTGCCGAAAAAGTATTGACTGGAAAAGTCCACAACAAGGGTATTAGTTCGGGTCTACCAAGTGTAGTGATGCAAGGTGATAGACCTGCATTTGGTGATATCGACTTCATCCTTCAACATTTTGGGTTAGGAAAGTATCAGCAAAAGTTGTCTGAACCAAGAGACTTTTCCAAGTCTCAAAAGTCAAAGAGGTTTGGTTGGTTTTAGTGTATATAGATAACGCAGCCAACAGCTGCAAATAGATGGCCAGTGAAGCTGGTGGGTAACTAACAACCTAATGTGTAAGTAGAACCAATTCTCGAACGCTACAGTTTGTATGATAAAACTATTACAATAAGTTATTAATCTAACATTTAATCTTTTTACATTATACTTGGACCTCCCATAAAATGATAATATCTCAACCATTCTAAAATTCTAATATCCTAACCTACTTCTTAACTCTAACACCTCCTTCTCCAAACTTAACATGTGCTCTCTCATTTGCAAATTTTCCCGTTGAACACTCTTATACATCAAGTCCTTTTCCAGGTTTTCATTGTGAAGAATATCAATAGTACTCTTGTAATGATTGACCTTATTTTGATAATCGAAGTTCTCATCATTATACTTCTTGATCAAATGAGAATCGTTAGTAGCTCTAATTTGAAGATCCTTCATGTTTCTTTCAAGAGTTTTGATGACTTTCGAAGCCTCGTAATTATCAAACTTAGATTCGTCTAACTCTCTGGTCAAACCATTTACCTTATTCTCCCAGTACTTCAATTGTTCATCGCTGTACAATTTTTCTTCAAGGGTGTGAACTTTAGTTCCCAATTCTTTATTTACTCTTTTTAATGAATCGTTTTCTTCTTTGGTAACCAAAATCTCTTTTCTCAATTTTTGGTAATCTTGTACTTCATTAGATGTAGAAATCTTGGATTGGTTGAGTTCACTTTTAATGTCATCCGATTCTAATCTTTGAGTTTCAAGATGCTGCTTTAAAATACTAATTTCTACCTTGGCTTGTTCTAATGCACCACTAGTTTCATCCAAATTTTGACTAAGATTTTCAACTTGTGATTCCAACGAGTGTTTCTTTGCTAACAACTCATCTCTTTGAGCAGTGACATCTTCCATTATTTGCTTCAATGAAATGACTTGCTTGTTCAAAGTACTGATTTTCCTTTCATTGATCGCCTTCTCATTTTCTAATGCTCTGGTTCTATTGGTAAATTCTGCGAGCTGAGTCTCTAACTCATCTTCTCGAAGGATAGAAGCCTCGTATTCCTTTTGAAGAGATTGTTTTTCAGTTATTAAATCTTCGAGATCTAATTGCAACTTCTTGTTTTCCTTAACCAATTCGGTCTCGGTTTCCATCTTAAAGTTGAGTTCCTTATGTAAGTTTCTGATTTCTTCCTTATAGTTTTCAGTGACCTCTCTATTTTCATAATGTTTTGAATTGTAAGAATTTCTATCACTAATATCTCTCAAGTTCTGCTTAGACTTTTCTAATTCAAATTTGTTTTCTTGGAGTTTTTCTTCCAATCTTTCAGTTTCTTTTCTCAAGTCTTTAAGCATGATTTGAGTCGCACGAGATTCATCTCTAGATAATTTCAATTGATTTTTAACTTCAATCAATTCTTTATGTGCCGCATCTTCATGTCTTTTAGAGATATTCACTGCAGATTCTGCTAGTTCCAATTTTTTGAAGTATTCATCCGATCTCTTCTTATATAATTCAATACTATTGTTAAGTTCTTTATTCTTGGTCCATAATGTATCATGTTTAACCTTTAAATGAGCCAACTCATTTTCATAATCAGAAACAGAGGTCTTGAATGATGATCTCTTGGATTCATATAACTCGTCTTCTGATTCTCTCAAGAGATGTTTGAGTCTGAGAATTTCACTCTTGGCTGTAGATAATTCATCTCTTGTAGATTTGAGAGTTCGAGTGATATCTTGATAAATATTGAGAAATTCTTGATTTGAACCTGACATTGAAGAAACAAAACTATTTCTTTTGAAGCTTTCACTACGTGGAAGTCCCAATGAAAGAGGTTCAAGTTCAGACGAAAGAACTCTTTCTAATCTCTGTTCCATTTCACTGATTCTCTGTTGTGACTCTTTATACTTCAATTCATAATCAGTCGAGCTGCTAAGTCCTCGGGTGGATTGTAACTTGTTCAATTTCTTTTGTAATTCTATAGCATACGTTTCTGCTCTCAGAGAATTTTGTTCCTCCTGAAGTAATTTCTGTTTAAGGGATTCAATTTCTCCACGTAATATATCAAGTCCTCCTGTCAGACCTATACTTTCACCCATAGCAATTGATTTTCGATTTTGCAGAATATCTTGTTTGTTGGTAGAAACTCTCTCCTTAAGTAATAACAATTCTTCTGACAATTTACGATTCTCAAATTTTTCCTTTCTCAAGGATGCACTTTGTTCATTCAACTTAAGTTTGATGTTGGCGAAATCTTCCATAAATGATGCATTCGGAGGCGGATGGTTTTCTTTTTCAATTTCTCTATCCTTTTGCGTATTCTCGAGCTCTTTAATTCGGTTATTTAACAAGATAATTTTGTCAGAATAATCACTCTTGGCCCTATTGATGGCATCGTAATCTACCTTCAATTTTTCTAAAGAAGATTTGATTGATTCATTCTCATCATTCGCGATCTTGAGATTCTCACGAAGTGACTCTATTTCTGCCTTTCTCTTCAATTCTTGATCTCTTTGTTCACGAACTTCAGCTTCTAATTGTTTGATTGTGCCAATCTGATCTTTTAAACTATTAATTTCACGGGTTAACGATTCAACCTTGGCCCTACTTTGCTTCAATTCTTTGCTACTATTATCATGATTGGAATTGATTTCTCTGATCTTCATTTCATATTCCGTCAACTGACGCTTTAAATCAGCCTGATCATCTTCATGACGTTTGAAATTTGATCTGACTGATTTAATTTCTCGTTCTTTCAGGGTGATGGTTGCTACATGACTAGCGATCGTGGCGGTTAATGTCTCGATTTCTTTAGTTAAACCATCATTCTTTGATGAAATCCCCTTGTGTTTAGCAAGATCCTTTTCTAATTGCGCATTCAATGATTTCAATTTTGTAGATTCAGATTCAATAGCTGCTCTGGAAGTTTCATGTTCCTGTTTCAAATTGGAAACGATCGTTTCATGGTTATCTCTTTGATTTTGTAACTTATCCATTTCAGTTTTGATTGAAGAAACTTCTTTGAGGGCTTCATCTCGAGCATTTGTTAGAGCATCTAATTCTGCATCTTTAGATTTGAGGGTATTTGATGTGTCAGAAAGCTCAGATTTCAATTTGGACAACTCTGCTTTATTAGTTTTATTTTTCTTTTCAAGTTCACCGAGTTTAGATTCTAATTCCCTGATCTTATTGCCAGAAGCCTTTTCGTCACCCTTTAATTTATCTAAGGAGCTATCCTTTTCTTTGATGAGGTTAGTGATTGAAATAATTTCATCTTCCAACTTTTGGATTTGGTCTCTTAATTTATTATTGTCAGCTTCGAGGTTTGTCTTACTCTTTTCTGCATCTTTCAATTTAAGACTGACATTTTTTAAATTATCATTCATTTCCTTGGAATCCAATACCTTAATGGACTCTTCTAATAATGGCTTGATGTTAACAAACAAGTCCAACCAATGACTGGTGACTAACGATTCATCAATTTGCTTAATAGTTCTAGCGATTAATTGAGATGATTGAATTTCCTTGATCTTTTTTTGCATACTCTTTCTAGCACTGACTCCACGAATCAAGCTCTGTAAGTCGGTGAAAAGACTTTTTAAGCTCAAATCTCTTAATTCTTCAAGTTTGCCTAAAATGCCATTTTTAAAGAATATCTTAGTGATACCGATTTTGAAACTATCCGCATCCAAATTTATATATCTCAAGAGTAATTCACTATTAGTTTTCATGTTCTTGGTAAATACTTCCTTAATATTGATAATGGCATATCGTTGGTAAAAATCATCGAATGTCATTCTATTTGGGTAACCTGCACGAGTGATACGAATACCTTCTAAGACACCATTACATCTCAATTGATGAAGAACCAACGTCTTATCGAACTTATTGGCCTTTTTCTCAAGATTTGGTAAGATACATCTGACGAAATGGGGTTCAGTCCTTTCCAATTGTTCCATAAGGTTACCAAGTTGATCTTTGTGTTTTTGAGATGCAGTTTTCAATCTATTAGATCCTCTTTTGGTTGGGGAAGAAGTATCAACCACCAAATGTTCATCATTTTCGAATAATTGTTGTACAAACTCGCTAGTTGAACCGGGCAATAATTTCAAAACATGTTCATTTACTGGATCAGTATTCTTTTGCAACCAATTATCCACGTTATATTCGACTTTACCAGCGTAATGATGAATAATAAATCCACTTTTGATTTTATTTTCTTGGAATTTTTTCGACTTTCCTTTTCCCCAATTACTAGCCAACTTTTCCATAAAGGATTTATCAGTAGATTTTGGAATCACACATTCTTCATCTAATATTTTAAGAACACCCATTGGGTTTTTCTTTTCGATCAAGTCAATAGTGGGTTGCAAATCCTGACCAAAATCTATGAACTCCCATTGTATATCTTCTCTCAAGTACTCACTCTGTTCCAAGATGAAAGAATGATGATTGAAAAATTGTTGAAGTTTTTCATTAGTATAGTTGATGCATAATTGTTCGAAAGA
Organism: Suhomyces bribrorum; assembly: GCA_030561385.1. Taxonomy (NCBI): domain Eukaryota; kingdom Fungi; phylum Ascomycota; class Pichiomycetes; order Serinales; family Debaryomycetaceae; genus Suhomyces; species Suhomyces bribrorum. The sequence goes on along the minus strand of JAKTXG010000097.1, from coordinate 28,029 downwards.
GTTCACTTCGAAGATTTCAAAACCAGCGATATCCAAAACTCCAATAAAGTTGAGTTGTTCTTCCCTCATTGAAGAGTCAATCAGCAAGCTTTCATTGATCTTGGCAATGATGAATTGAAAAATCTTTTCATATAAATGTTTAGCAAAGGCATCAATGGCATATTTGACTTCAGAAGGTCGTTTAGATTTCTGGACATATTCTCTTCCAGCTTTTACTTTTGGTCGTACTAGATTGTTGACAAAATCCAACTGATTAATACCAAGGAACTTTGAGATCATTTCGACAGGCGAATCTTTGGTGAAATTTGCATTTTCAGACTTCCAAGAGGTAAAGTCCAAATTACCAAGGTGTAAGATGACAGCTAACATTTTGAAAATATTATTTATTTCCTGGGGGTCAAATCCCATTATATTGAATGCTTCCACCAATATATTGAATTCTTTGATATCATCCACATGAGGAATGTCGATTTTGGAACTTGAAAGATATTTATAAGTGGAAAGATCTTTATTAAGATGCAAGTTTGATAACTGGTCGGAACCTTTCAAAAATTGATAGAAAACATGATAATTTCTTTCTTGTTGAGATTGGGCCACTACTCTAGATTTTTCAAGAAGATAATAGTCGATATTAGCACCATTGATTGAGCCTTTGGAAGAGAAGAAAATGCGGATGAACTTACCAAATCTTGAAGAATTATTATTCTTGATGGTTTTTGCATTACCAAAACTTTCCAATATGGGATTTGCTTGCAAGATTTTGGTATCTATATTTTGAGAGGGCAGTGGCAGTGACAGGGACAGAATTGAATCAGAACGAGAATGACCAGGGGTCAGTGAGGTGATGGACGACAAGTATTGGATGATTTTCTTGGTGTTCTCGGTTTTACCAGCACCACTTTCGCCAGTGACTAGAATGGATTGATTCTTTTTGTTGGACAACAAATTACGATAAGTACCTTCGGCAGTAGCAAAGATATGAGGAGGAGGTTTATCGAAATCATGGGAGTGGTACTTTTTGAGGAACTTGGTATCATAGATGGGTAAGGTCTTGTAAGGGTTGATGGCCACCAAAAATAGACCGGAATAAGTATAGATCAAATCATCATTATAACGAAGGTAAAGATTGTATACCACCAGCGGTTCGTTCAAGTGGGTTAATTCGGCCATATCGTCGCATTTGTTGAACTTGGCCGGATTACAATTTTCCAACTGATTCTGGGCCACCACTTGGTGAGTCTCTTGATTCCCATTAACTACCGTCACCTTACAAGTTCCATCACTATTATAATCGGTAATGTATCCCTTGGTGAAAAAATTGGTGTTATCGGGCACCCAGACCCAATTTTTGGAATTGAACCCGTCGTCTTCGGTTGACATGATGGAGGAAGGTGCTGAGAGGGGCTGGAAGGGGCTGGAAGGGGCTGGAAGGGGCTGGAAGGGGCTGGAAGGGACCGGAAAGGACTGGAAGATGAATCAGTTGAAGACGGGTAGGATTCCCTAACAAAACACGTTAGGGAGGCTCACGTGACAGACACCCGTTGTTTACATTCGCGTTGGCGACGGGATAAGGGCTCGTATCCTGGCCATACTAGTGTCAGATTTATAAACGATCCCTCCAATTGGGTTACATTGTCTCCTTTACAGGTTCCTTTACAGGTAGGGGGTGTAACCAGTAAGTTGGACATGTGACACTTTACCCCGATTGTATTACGTAATTGAGCCCAGTCGAAGGAGTAAGGAGGCGAGGCCTACCCTTTGCACCCAGTGTCTGGTTTAGGGCAATGGGTAAAAGCATTGTGTTAGGCACAGCGGGGAAAAACTGAACACAAGCTGAATACAGGCGACACTACGTAGGTGAAAAAGTAGACCATAATGAAGGGGCACTGAAAAGACGGTGATATTGTGTGGATGAATTATGAGAACTACGAGAACTATGAGAACTATGATAACTGTAAAGACTATAATTTTATACTATAATTTTACACTATAATTTTATAATTTTACTAGACCATATGGGATTATCGTTATTTCGTTTATTAGATACATAAGCATAGCGATCTAGAATAATACGGGCACGCAAAGAACTGAAGGGGAGGGGGGCCTGGAGGAGGAAGGCCATTATGCAAAAGTTGCGTATGTTACAATGAAAAAAACTCCTAGCAATGCATGACAGGAGACGACCAAGCGGTGGATTCCGAGGTTCCATTACTATTGGAATTCAAAGGGGAAAATTCGGAAATACTATTGTTGGCGTTGGCTGTCAAACGGCTAGGAGGAGGAGGAGGAATGGCATGGTTATGCTTAATGTTGGTATTGGTATAATTGGGTTTACCCTTTGATATTCTCAGTTTATTCCGAACAATACTTGAAGACGCACTGGAAACAGACGTCATATTGTTGGAATGAACTGGAGTGACACACACCGAGCTGCTTCTCTTATTAGAAAATACCGAGTATTGAGACGTGGCCGATGGTGGCGTGATGGGAGGCATTCCATTTTCGTAGAGATTAAGATTTAACGTAGATGCAGAATGGAATGGATGTATAGGTGTAGTGTTGGGGGATCCAGCGGCCGACGAACATGCTGACGATGGCGTGGATGAAGCTGCCGATGACCGGCGTTGCGAATAGATGCGAGGGGGCTCAACTTGAGGGAACTGTAATAAGATTTCTGCAAGTTGAGTGAATTTTGCATCCAAATTTTCTTGTTCAACAAGAGTTTCCTGGTGTTCATAAACCGAGGAAATTATATAGGTGAATCTAGTGTGGAAATTATTAATGACTTGAATAACTCCCAAGTTTTCGTACTTTTTAGTGAGGACTTCTGTGGTTTTGCTAAATTGAATAATAAACATCAAGGCGATTTTTTTGATTTGCTGCAAGCAATTGTCATCAAACCCACTCAAAAATGCTCCATGAACTGGAGGCTGTTTATTTTCTTCTTCGTCAGAAATATCGGTATAGTCACTATCGTTAGAAGCCATATCGAAATCTTGAAAATCGGAAGAAGAGATTGGTGGGGAATGTTTTTCATATAATACACCCTTCATCAATGATCTTAAGCAATCGGAAGCATTGGGGATTTGAAGCATGGAGCAAGCTAACAAATTAGCGGTGATTGATACTAACGAGGTTGGCATCGACAAAAAGAATTTATCGTATAAAGATAATTCACAAAGAAACCTTCCCACCACAGTTATGGCAGATAACGAGGAGTTTGGGCCCGATTCCTTATTGTTGTTATATTTACATGGAGTAGTATTAGCGGAAATATTAGAATGGGAGATGGCCAATTGAAGACAATCTTCTAAATTGGGATGACTAAGAGACCATTCTAAAGTGCTTAAAATATGCATTTCCATTTGAATAAACATTTCTTCGTCGTAAGCATTACGGCACATGATGGTCAATTCTTTTAAAGTAGGGACTCTCAGTTTTTTGTCTTCATATTTGGCAGCTATCCAAAGAGCAGTACAGCCCACCAATTGATAATGACGTTTAAAGACGATTCTTTTGGCACAATAACGGTCGATGGTATTCAAGCAAAGGAAAAGGGTTTGCGGTTGAAGCTTGAAGGACGAATGCAATTCGATCAAGAAATCAAGAAGAAAAGGTCTCATGAACCATTGGATTTCTGGTTGAAGATCAATCATCGCCGGATTGACCAGACTCAACGACTCCAAAGAAGCCATGGCTTGAGTGATATCATCAGTATATTCGGCCACAAGTTTTTTGTTTGCTTGGGCCTCAAGAAGCTCGAGCATAATGCTGTAAGGCTTGGGTCTTACTGAAGGAGGCCCATATTTTTTGGGAGCCATCATGATGATATAGGGAGTGGTGGTTCAATTTGTAAAAAAGTATATAGGACGAGGCAGCTCAAAAAGCTAGGGTGGAACCAACGAGAGTTATTAAGGAAGAAACAGATGGCAAAAAAAAAAAAAAAAATTTGGACTTGGGATTGCAAAACGAAGGACTGGAACAAACTGGAACAACTGATTGAAGCTTGAGGCCAAATAAAAAAAAAATGCATGGGACCAAAATTGGTTTTATAGGTTCATAGATACCTAATTTTCTTTTTCCACAGGAGTTGATACGCGTCGGGTTACGCGAAGTTTGTTGCAGCCGTCGCGGATTAGGGTTGCCACAAGATTGCTAGAGTTAAAGGTGGAAGGACCGCTTGAATGCAGGCCACCCATACTGCTTTCTGTGCCAGACAACAACTTACACGAGGTATGTACGACACGGATACAATAGACCCGATTTAAGAACATGTAGGCGGGGGACCAGTAGACGGTTTTGGAGGAGGATGGGCTGCAAATCAATCGCGGTCGCGAAGGGGATTTGGCGTGGCAGCAGGGCTGTGTGCAGGTGGTTGCTCGCCGTTGGTGGTGTCAGTATTTGGCGGGGGGAGGGCCAGTTGTGGTGGAAGGAGGGCAAAAAAGCGTGGTTGATGGGAGCAGGTCTTGGTAGGGCTGGACCTGGCAATGGTGGTAGTGTTGGTTGTGTCAAAGAGGGGATCGGCAGGCTTCGTTATTGTGTTGTCAGCTCTACTGGCTTGTACAATAAATGTCTAGTTTTGACTTTACAATAGTTCCTTGCAGCCTTGTCTACAGGCACAAATATTTCCGTTTAGGGACGCGAAATCCATGTGTAGGGAGAACTTTTGGTGACTTTTTGGTGGGTGGTGCTCCGGATTAGTATGGGGCCATTTGTGGCCTCCATATTGTTTGGGTAAGTTTGGCTCCCGATTAGGGTTTCGAGGTGAAGGGACACGGATCTAAAACACTAATTGTTCTGCTGGGGACCAACAATACTGGACGAAGAATCCATAATGTCACACCTAGCCTCTCCCATTCCACCCTCTTGCCTACAAAAGCCTTTTTACACTTGCTGGTGCTTTGGAATTGGATCTGGGCGATGGCAAAAAAAAAGGCCGATCCCCGTTGCATGTCATTTATTGCCGACGCCGGGCCCATGTTTCCGCCCTTGGAGTCCCATTGATTAACCCCCAATCACTTGCGTCCTCCACCATCCCTTTCTCCCTTTCGTATCCCTACTGGAAAAAATTATAGATTCTCACGTGAGCTCCGCCAAATTAGTTATCCCCCTTTTCATCGACCTGGCAACTTTGGCCTACTTCTACCCCCCTCCTCCTTTGTTTTTAGCTTCTCTACAGTTGACCTTTAGACATCTACACTTGCATGAGCCTCTCCTGTAAAAGGGTGTTTTCAATTGCAATTGTTCCGTGCTTCTTCTGCATGTCTTCAATTTTGTCTTTTCTTTATCTCTATACATCTCGTGGACTTTACACCGTAGCTCTACAGTAGTCGATGTTTTTCTTTGTTTTTTTTCTTTTCTTTGACAAATAATTGATCTGCTTCCTTGAGTCTCCCCCGATCTAACTTCGACCTTCTTTCTATTGCCTAAGGCTCTATTTCCTATGTCCTATAATTGAAGGAGATTATTTTTCGTGATATTTGTGGTGCACAAAATAAACTGAGATTTTCAAATCTCTGCTATAACTTTTACCGGAAGGGTGGTATACTTCCACAAATTGAGTGAAAATTCATACAAGGCCGTTATCGTTGTGGTTCTAGATCTCGGGGGGGGGGGGGGTTCTCGTCCCACTGACAACTGATTATAGCTGCTAAAAATATTTAGTGTCCCCCACCTACAATATTCTGGTTTAAAAGCATTTTACGAAGTGTATTATCATGCATGGAGAACTTTATATTATATCCTATGGAATAGTCATCTCGACTCAACAGGTGGCAGGGTATACTGTTCTGTATCAAGTTTCACTGGCTTCCACAAAATATTCGTAGCGATAAATCAGTATTGGAAAACAACATTTATTCTGAAACCAGCTCTCCATAATTTTTATTATTTATCCAATTATTTTCTTAACTTGATAAACTGTCTGTTACGGGTTTATTTTGACTTGAAAGTCGGTGGAGCCTGTTATCTACACCAGAACGGAACTCAATACCCTCGTTTTTCGACCATGTCATCTATTAGCTCATTACAATGGTACTAGATATCATATTTACGAGAACTCATAAACCTCCCCTTCTACTGGTAATCAGTTTGGAGGGGGAGGGTGCTGAGAACAATGGTTACTCCATCAAAGATTACTTGGAAATCATCCACAAAATAGCTTTACCTAAAACAAGAAAGATCCAGGATCCTATATTCTATTTTCCAGATCCTGCATGGATGGGGTCTATGTAGTAGCAGCATTTGGTATTGGGGAAATTTTGTTTATAGTGTTGGTTTGGTTGATTGATTGTTGTAATTATGGTGTTTTGATCACTTCTAGTATGCCCCTCTTCCTCTTCCTCCTTGATCTTGCGAATCCTCATTTTTGATGGTTTCATCCACAGATAACAATAAAGTGGCAGCTTCAGTGGCCGATTCTAATGCATTGATCTTAACTAAAGCTGGTTCCCAGATGAAACTGGTCATGTTATTGCCGACGTTCTCCCTTTGGAAATCAATACCATACCATATTTCACCCTTGGCATGAGCACTTCTCAACTTGTTCAACAATTCAACACCATCTAAACCGGCATTCTCACATAATTGTCTTGGAATAACTTCGAGGGCTTTGGCGTACCCATTGATAATCAATTGCTGCTTACCTGGAACAGTACGGGCATAATCTCTCAAATGTTTCGATAATTCCATTTCAATGGCTCCTCCTCCAGCAACAACACTATTATGAGCCACTGCTCTCTTGACAATCATAATGGCGTCATGTAAAGATCTTTCGACTTCTGCAATCACTTGTTCGGCACCACCTCTCAAAACCAAGGTACATGTCTTTGTTTGAGGACATCCGGTAAAGAAATTATATCTTTGAGAACCAATTTGAATCTCTTCAAACTTTTCACACCCACCCAAGTCTTCTGGGGTGATACTGGACACTGTAGATAACAACCTTCCACCTACTGCAGAAATGACTCTATCCATGTCTTGACTGGCAACTCTACCAGCACAGAAAATGTTTCTATCAGCAAAGAATTGAGTAGCCAAATCACCTATTGGTAATTTGGACAAAACAATGTCAGCACCACTGGCAGCAATGGCTTCCAATTTATTGAAAATGATTTGCCATTCGGCATCAACCACCGCTTGATAATCTTTGACTTGTTCAACACGCACTTCGGCATTATCTTTTTCGGCCTTTAATTCAAGTTCAAGGTTTAAACTGACGATCTTAGGATTGGTGAACTGTTTGGGTTGTTGTTCGAAACCAGCGTAAGAAAACGTCTTTTCAAACGCAACACCATCAACAAAGATGGAATCTTCCATTGAACCACCAGGGACTTTTTTGATACCAATCAACTTTTCGTCCAAATCGTTCTGGTCCAAGCTTAATACTGCATCAACCACCATTTTGGTGAAAAATTTGGAGTTCTTACTAATAAGTTTAGATGACATGGCAGTGGTGGCACAACGTTCCAATAATTCTCTAAATTCCACAGGATCATCTTTCTTGACGGTGACGGCCAATTCCTTAAGCTTGGCAACCGCCAACTCGTTGGCCTTTCTCAAACCCCGAGTTATGAAATGTGAAGAAATTCCATCCTCAATAAATCCCTTGGATTCCTTAAGTAATTCTCCAGCCAAAATGGTGACAGAAGTAGTACCGTCACCAACCTCAGCATCCTGAGATCTGGAAATATCCACCAACATCTTGGCTGCTGGGTGTACGATATCCAACAACTTCAAAATCGTGGCTCCATCGTTAGAAATGGTGGTTTTCCCATTGGAACTGACAATAAGAATATCACTACCAAAAGGCCCTAGCGTGGGTCTCAACGTGTCTTGGATGGCCAAACAAGCGTTGATATTGTTCAAAATCTGGCCTCTTCCTTGCGATGCGTCGGTGCCTTCTTTCAACACCACAATGGTGGGTGTCTGGGATGAAAATGCCATGATTGGAGATGGATCGAAAGCTTTCCAGTTTTACTCGCCAATATAGTGGTGTTTTTTTGGGCGGCGTGCACGACTTTTTCCAGGTTTTTTTTTCTTCAATTTACTAAAACTTGTGAACTCCAAAAGCTAGTCGATTGATCATGCTAAGAGCTACGCCATCTACCGTGAAGACATTCACGAGAAATATCTCGGGGAAGGGCCACGTGCACTTATCCAACCGGAGAGTGATGAGAAAGATCGAAATGGGAAGAGCCCGTCCTGCCATATTCTACCAGTTTGATACTTTGGTTGAACTTAGTGATGGGTCGGTGATCAGAAGAAGATCACAGGCGCCCAAGGACGAAATCAGAATGATCACAGATCAAAGAAACAGCGAGTTGTGGAATCCTAACCGGTCCGATTTGTTCACTGGTGATTTGTCCACTGGTAAGATCAGTAAGTTCAAACAGAGATATGCTGCGTTTGAGACCGAGCAAGACGAAATACCGAAGGAAGACGTCAAGGCCGACGGCAACAAGGAGAAGAAGGTTGACGAATTGCTCGAATTGATGGGCCACAATGCCAAGGAGATCAAGGGTGGTGTTTTGTTTGATAAGAAGAAGAACAGAAGAAGATAGACTTAGCATATCCACAATTATTCATGGTAAAATAATCCAACAAAAAATAAAAAAAAGAAAAAGAATATCATGACTGGCCGATCCAATTCGTGTGGTTGAAAGGTTTTGAAGATTTGAAGGCTTGATGCATCTTGTGTCCACCAAAAAAAGTGTTCACATTTCCCTGTATATATATATAGTATCTATAAATTTACCTAATTATTTACATGTAAATCCTTGGGCAATGGCTAAGCTAACCATCACTTCGGTAGTTGGTGACTCGCTGGAGCAATCCCTCTTTGTCGACTCTAGCAAGAGAAGCCATTATATCCTTGATAGAACCCCCCAAGAACCTCATCTCATCGATACTCCATTTAAGCGTATCGATATCTTCTTCTATCAATGACTGTTTGGCAATTAAATTCAAGCACTCTCGTCTTCCCTTGATGGACAAGCAAATCAACCGTTTGAATTTGTTTGGAAGACCGTACTTTTCGAAATTGAATATTCGGGAATATTTGTCTGCTTGGAACACATTTGATTTCCCATCTAGAGAATTGAATTTCAAATACATTTTCTTTGCAGCACGAATATTGACGATTTCGGTGAGGTACCGCACGATTTCCACCGTCAAGCTTTCCAAGGCAATATCTCCTGGAGGAAGTGCAAGGAACTTGACGTAAAGTTCATTAAGAAATACGTCGTGGTACCTGATAGGTCCTCCGCCGACCAAGTACCTGAAAATTCGCGGATATGCCATTTTCGATATGCTGATATTGGTATTGGTCGTCATGGTAATGGCTTGCTCCATATTTCCAACCTTACTTAACAATTTATCTATGATATTGTAATAATCGTTATAGAGAAGCCCATTTTTGGATTTGAATATGATTCCCAAGACCCGTTCTGCAGCACTTTCGTTATTTTGAAACAAGAACGCTTTAAATAAACTCGAATAAGCCAGTCTGGTCAAAGGAAGTGAGATCTTGGGAATGAGCAGATTAAACTCAGCTCGAAATTCGGGGAGCGGGCCATAAAAATCAACCAATAAACGAATTATTTCCTGATTGGACTCTAGGTGTGGAGGAATGGCTTTGATTAGTTCGTGAGCGGTAGCGGTGTCTGGAGCAGCCAGGATAAGTTTTTTAAGAGTGGGGATTGAAGTTTCAGTGAACTCCAACTTGGACCACAATGATAATGCAGTTTCCACAAGCCCATTGTCAAGGTTGAGTTCGATGTACTTGAGAAGAATGGGGTGGACGGAAGGGTCATTTTTCATTTCTGTGAACTCAGGAGTAAGTTCAAGTCTTGCTAGTAATTCATTGGCATAAAATATCGATTTGGCATGAGCACAAAAGTAGTTTAGTAGCTGAGGGATAGAGGGGGTTGCTTGGAAGTTGTCGAGCAATTTTAAGATCGAATAACAATTGTAGGAATGTTGGATATCGGTATCGGTGGTGAGGGAAGAGATGACCAAATTGACAGTTTCCAAGCTAGCCAATTTTATTCCTCTTCGCTTGAACCTAAGAAGATACACACAGCTCATGATGCTTTCACCAGAAACAGTGGCGAATCGCACCAATAAGTCACTTAATACCGACTGAAGTCTCCGATTGATCACATTACTGGAGATGATGGAGTCCAATTCAAACCGCAAGGAATGATGGAGAATTCCCGCTTTCTTCATTTCCTGAAACATCGACACCACCATCTCGCCTCTGTTGTTGATAATCAAGCTGCACATATCATTTAATATAAGCACTCGCATGGAGCTGGAGCTGTTGTAGTGATGGAGTAAGAAGGTGATCATATCTTGATTGATACGGGGGAATCTCATCAAATCTTCAAGAAAGATAAGGCCGTATTCACGGTAGAACTCGTTACACTGGACCGCTGTCCATGAAAAGCTCGACTTCCTGCCTAGAAGGGAGTATGCCTTGCTTAATCGTTTAAATGTCTGAAGATCTCCGGTGTAGTCTTTTCTGGGAGTCCGAGGGTAATATGGCGGAATAATTTCGGTATCGCTGGGACTTGTCACACTGCTGTTGCATCGTATGTGTATGATCGGCCCCGGCCGTATCAAATGCTTGGTTACTGGTCGGAGCATACTTGATGAAGTAGCCTTGTAGTGGGTATTTGGTGATGAAAATTTTATGCAGGAGTTGATAATGAGCAGAGTAGCTGTGGATCGAAGGGAACGACAGATTCAATTTTGGAGGGAAGGTTTGGGGGGGAAAAAAAGGAGTGCGGGGCAATCGTGGGGGTTTCTGGGGGCTTTTGGAAGTCTTCAATTCAATTTTTATTAAAATTTGGCCGGGTTATTGTTGGGTGCAAATTGGCCATGGGATGAAGCTACGGTTGGAACCATCTATTAGAAGACTTCCAAAATGACGAGGTAAAGATTGTCGGGTTAAAGGTGATTCTCCCTATATAAAATAGAGGAAGCCGCGTTATAGCTGTAAAAATTGGTGGTGCTAAAACTGGGTGAAACTTTCCCGATTGACTGATTTGTATCGGGGTTGAGCACTTTATATGTATGAGTATTAATGCTGGTCAATTTGGTACATAGGATTCTGGTTCCGGCGACGCTAAAAGAGATTTGAAGATGAAGCAAGGGCTTTGAGAGTGTCGGTCTATTTTAACTATATTTTGTCAATATTTTAAAAATTTACATGGTTTGCTAATCAGTGATGAGAATTGTAACAAAAGGTTACTTTCTAGCCATACGTCTCTTCTAACCGGTCCCTATAACAATAAATATACTTGGTCATTGACTAAACGTGAGATCCAACCAATTATATTAGTTAGTCTGCTTTTTTATGAATTAAACATAAAAAATCCACTTACACAACTGAAAAATTTTCCTAATCATTTAAACATCTACTTCACACTATCCATCTGTACTCTAAATTATCAACACTCTAGGACCTAATTCTACAAATTAAATTTCACTAGCCTTGCTATTAAAAGTTCATATATTCTGGTTGCTCTGCACTAACAGTTTTTCAGGTCTATAAATAGGGCATCAACCAGAGCCTTTGGTAGTCTATATTTCCATTCCAATTCGATCATTCGTATCTTTTACCTATACAATGGAACAGTCACCCAACCCGAACCCATACATCACCTTCTCCACATGTTTTCTGATTTGGGGCCAATCTTGACGACGCTGCACAAATTCATAAATTTCTTCTTGTCCGAAAATTCCATTGAATTTAGACAAATCGCTGACAAGTTTTCCAATTGCCTTTGAATCAGTTCCTCCTATCAAATAAATATTACCCACCTTCTTCAACGATTGATACAATGGCAATACCATCCTCTTATTCGACTTGATATGCTCAACCATGAAATCATAATATAAATTAAGATCTGATATCAAGTTGGTGGCCCCCGTCACTGAAATCGTACTTACCTTCAATCTCTTAACTATAATTTGGAAAAAACGTTCAGCTATTTCTTGCTGAAATACATCCACAATTGATTTATCAGCACTATCGACCAATAAATCAATATTATCATCCAAGATCTTGACTGCATGCTGAGCAGCCTTGGTGGTTCCCAAAGTGTACGATACATTGACATCCACATTATAATCAGAATCAACCGATTCGGTCTTGTACACTTGATCGATCTCATTCACCAATACCTCAATACCTACATTGAGACCATCGGCAACGTACTTGTCAACCAAGGCTTCAAGTTTCTTTTTGCTCTGTAACGAAGTGTTGAAAATGGAATTTTCATGCTTGAAGATATTTCTATTGATCATTTCCTCCTTATAGAAAATATCCACCATTTGAATGATCAAATCTGCCATGTTAATCAACTCAAAAAAAAGTCCTATAGGCTCGCTGAAAGATTCATTATGTGATTCGGTGTATGTTGAAGATGCTGGGTTGTAAGTTTCTAAATATTGTAATGCTCTATCAAAACCTGGCCGAATATGTTCTACTCCAATGGAGTCCATCACATGGATGAAGATATTTTGCATGGTTGTGGAAATGTCATTTTTCAATGATGCAATGGTAAATAAATTAAAACTGTGAAGTCTTTGAATTGAAGTTCTTGCCTCATTTAGGGTCTCCAACACTAAACTAGGGCTCAATATTTTATTTAATGATTTGATATTCTCCGATAAAATCTGGGCTTTTGCTTGAATTTCTGAATAGTTTTTATCGTCTATGGCCTCTTCTTTTCCTGCCCCGGTGGTAAAAACCTTTTTAAAACTGGTTAAAAAATCATTCTTTGTCTCCACCTTGACATGTTTCAAAATATTCTGGGTAGTTTCTGCTTCTCGTTTGGAAATACTTTCTTTCCATTCCAAAATATACTTTTTGGATTTGGCTTGGAAAAACACGATTTCTTCTCTCATATATTCAACCACAAAGGATTCGTATGACATATCAAATAATTCGTTTACCATATGGTGATAGTTTTCACCCACGTTTATGCTGGGATTTAATTGGTTGACAAATTCGACTGCCATTAGTTCATATAATTGGGGGACAATGTTCAAGTAGAGGTTCTTTTCTTTGGAGGCATCGATCAAAATCATCAACAATTCTTTGACTTGATTAGATATCAACTCCTCACATACTTTGTACATCATGGGAACTGTGGGAGGGAAAATCCGATCGATAATTTCAGATTGAAGATTGAATATAGTTGCCAATTCCGTAACCAACCGTTTCAACTCCAGTTCGTTTAATTGGTATTCTCTATCGTTGTCAGTTAAGGGAACCGACGGTTCTACATCTTCACCTTCTTCTTTCCAGGCCACGGGTGTGAAAAACTTTTCGGTATTGAAAGTTTCAGGGTTGAACAATTCACTTTCTTCGTTATCAAAAATACTTTTTTGGAGAAAGAAATCGATCAATGTTTGCTGGTTTTTCAATTCGATCAAGATATTGACGAATCGTTTGGTTATTTCGTAATCCTGAAGATCAAAATGGATTTCAAGTTCCCGCAACAATGCATTTTCGAAGATTTCAAACAAGGCATTGATCTTGTCCCTGATTCCATCTCTTGAATCCTCAAAAAAATCGATTTTATTGTACATGATGAGGTTAATCAATATTTTCGCCTGGTCTTCGGGGGTAGTGAAGTCTTTGAATATTTTAAGCTGATCATATGATTTGTTGGACTGGAGATCAATGTAGTAAGGGTAAAGACTCTTGTGAATCTTGAGGAGCTGAAACTTGGCCAATTTCGGCACCTTGACCACGGTGTTGACACACGTGAGGGGGTTTTCGAGGCTGTGCACAATTGCTGGCGAAAGGGTCTCTTGTTTCGGTACCTTTGCCCTTTGCCATATGCCCATTGATTGAAGTCTCAGGACCCATTGTTCCGGGTCACCGACGGTACGATATGTGTTTCTGGAAACCTGGCCGAAGCTGAGAAGGTCTTGAACGGGAAGAAACCCGGCAATGGCCCGGGCTACCGGTATAGGAATGACATCCGAATTGTAGACGTCAATGTCTGAGTTCCATATGACTTGGGCCATTTCCCTACAACGCCAAAGATTGGGAAAGGCCGAATTGGTTGGGGGGTTTTTTTTTTGGGCTAGATGGTTCTGAATTAGGAAACACAAGCGGTATGGATGACAATATAACTGGTGATGTCGGCTGGACCACCGGATTGGGGAAGATGGTAGATACTTTGACGGTTGTTTGAGGGTCGCGCCTTTGTAAAAAGGTGTAGTTATTAGTGGTGTCAAGATCCTGCACCTAGTCCCTCCATCATAAACCTATATCCCAGATTCTTGTAACTAGAACTCACTTATGAGCAATGTACAGGGTATGGCGGCATTCGACAGTACGACCTGGCCGAATACGGCCCGTGGGAGCATCCCCGGTATTAATCCCGAGCTTTTCCCGAAAATTGGCATCCAAAACTCCCTCTACAAACGATATAAATCACCTTCAGGCATCGCCAACTGATTCCCATCACAACTCCCGACTTCTGGGGATCACTGGTTTCTTCAAGTCGCTTTTCCAGCAGGAATCGCAGGCTTTATCGGACTCTATCAATCGAAACTTTGTATCTTTGCCCGAAACCGTGGCCATGGACCTTGATCCCCAGTTGAAAAATGCTCTATCCAAGATCATGGATTCCAACCATAAACTTTTCATTTTGTTGACACACAACCCAGTATTAGTCAGTCCTCACACATACATTGCTCTTTATGAACTGTTGGAAAACCCTCTTGACAATTCTCTGAGATCTCTTCTTATGAAAAGACTACTTTTTCATCGACAATATCACAAATGTTGGCAAATATGCTTGGAAACTTACGTTTCTCTAACCGATATCGAGGATTTTTTAGACCTAGCGTTCCATGCTTTTGAGGAAAATAACACTTTGTCATTTGGGCTTCTAGAACTTCTTATATCTTCTCAATCAGAAGAGGTCAGCCCAGTATTTAGGAATCATGTCATTGATACCTGCAGCTTAAAGTATAGAATTAGTAAGGACTGGATCCACAACTGTTTGAATGTTTGGCTGGAATTAGACAATAGCCAAAACTTGGATGACTTGCGTCTGATCAAATTACCTCACGATAAAAATATTCAAATGCTTTACTTGAAGAAATATTTCCAGCTTACAAACGAAATTCTGGCAGACAAAGTGGACTATATGATAGGTCAGATCTCAGATTATCCCGGGTGGCTCTCATCTGTAGGTCCGCAATTTCCTCATTCTACAAGTATACCATTTCAAATGTGGAAAGTTCCTCGATTGTCGAAATTATTATCCCAAATTGTCCAAAACAAACCAGGGAAATTGAATATCCACGATGTCACATATATAATTCGATCAAATCCTGATTTCGATCTGTTCAAGATTTACAAAAAGTACCTAGATACCCCTCAAAAGCATAACAAGCATATAATCAATTATCTCACTACAAAAGTGAATGAAAGAGGCACCATAGACCAAGTCAAACAAATATTGTCTCTACAATATTCGGTCCTTGATGATGATGCCCTTATAAATTCTACAGTTCGGATTCTATGTGAATCATACTCCGATTTTCCCAGCATTTTTCAATCATTTAATTCCTTGCCCAAAGAAAGGAGAGAATCATTGATCCAACCATTTATTGATACTGCATTTTCCAACCATATTCCTGTTGATAGAATCCACTTCATTATCAAACAATTGCATTTTTCATACGATCCCAAAGGAATTAGATTGACCTTGCACAAAGTTTCATCCAGTTCTCATTACTCCAAAGAAGATCAACTTGATCTTTACCGTCGCATTGTAGATGACCATCAAATCATATCTAAACTGGTGGCATCAGAGCTATTTCGATCGCTTATCTTGAGATCAAAGATTTACGACAGTCAATTAATTGGTGATTTATTTGAAAACTTATTAAGAGCATCTCTTAAAAAGAATGAAATAATGAAACGAACTAAAGCAACTAAACAACCGTTCCCTCACGATATCCAGCAATTGCTTCACCTTGCTACTCCCGAGGAGAAGGCTAATTTCCATAATGGACTCCGTGCTTTGGGACAGACTTTATCCTTAGTTGATTCTTTAACGATTGCTCAAACAATCCATACCATTAATGAAAGGGTCCATAGTCCCAGTTTCACATTTGTTACCTCGACATACGGTAGAGGCTATATTGTCAATGATCTTATCAACGAAACACTTCGGTTTATCGAACGGTCTGATGAGCTTTCGCAAAGCATACTTAAATTTAGAGATATCATCAATGATTTAAATAACTTGAATACCTCTAAAATGGTCACGTCCACAATTCAGTCACATTTATTCAAGCTTATCATCAAAGATAATCCCACCAAATCAATCAATTTACTCAAGCTTTATCAGCCAAATAAATCCCAATTATCTGGTAAAATCACCTATATGATATTGGGAATCCTCACTCATAAAAATCTCAATATTAATGAAAAGGTATATTATTTTCAATCATTTTTAGACCATTTGAAACAATTGGGTTATAAGTATAAAATCACTCAAAAAGTCTTGTTTCAATCGTTGAAACTATTGAGAGATGAAAAATCAAATGTTTCTGGTGATTCCAAAGCCTGGTTATTTGATTTACTACAACTGAGTAAAGACACCAAAAGAATAATTCATAAGAAAATCAAACAGAAATCACCCATCAATCCAAATCAAAAACACAATAAAGTTTGAGCCCGGAAGTTTATAGACTTGTATATATTGTAATATAGAATAGGGCAACTGCATTGTAATTATTTCAAGATTTGGAAGCCTAATGAGGTCTCTGTTCTAATTTTTTCTGTCTCATTCTCTTGTTTGTGAACTAAAAAGATGTTAGTAATGGTTCATATTGTACATGTGAATCCGACATACCCAAACCCGCACTTGTCCTTTCGATAACCCACACTTCTTTGCTATTATTTCTCTATCTTTCTTATTAGGAAAAGGTTGTGCTTCAAAAACTTGACTGAGAAATTTACGGGTGTTGGATGATAGAGATTTTCGTTTCTTCCTCGTCGCAACTTTTGGACTAGATGGATTGCTAGTATCTTCATTTGTTTCATCACTTGATTCTGAAGATTTAACCATCGGAGTTAGATTATTGATAATGATGGTAGCGGATTGAAGCTCAAAACAATCCATAAGGGCAATTTCTCTTAATGTGAGCTCTGTGTTTTGTAAATTCTGGACATTATGGTTTAATGATTCATATAAGTTTGTTATACAATAAGATAACTTTGAATCTGTTCCAACGAATTGCGATAACTAAAGATTTAGTATGGAACTGAAGAAGACTAGTAAAGAACTTACTTTCATCATTCTCTCTTTTGATGCTTTCAATATTTGATATGGAGAAAGTGATGCTGTTTTTGCATCCCCATTATCTTGAAAAATGCTTTCGTAATTAATATCATGATTTAGAAAGCTGAATTTTTCTGTGATAGCCTCAAGCCTTCCTAGACTTTTGACAAGCAGTTGAATCTCAGATAGTTCCGAATTCATAGTATTTAGCACTATTTTCCGATTTCCTCATGAGAATCTAAGATTTGTGTTTATTCTGCATTATTTTATAAGCTCAAACTTCGTGTCTTAATCAAAACTACACACATTTCTGTGACAAATTTCTATTCTCCACATATTTCTAGTTCTACACATTGTTTAATAAACCTTGAACAAATCTTCTATAAACCCACTCCTGTTAAAAGATACTCTTGCTGATAGGGGTAACTCTCGAACTCTCTCGGATCGACTCTCTGCTTTTGTAATTCTATATTGATTATTAAGTGTAATCTTAAATTTTGAAGTCTTTGCTTTCTTTTTGGTATAAAGTTGTTCTTCACAATTGTAAGAGCTTGAACATAGTTTATAATAATCATGAGCAGTATTTACTGCACTAGTAGGGAATTGTTCGAATTTATCTATTTTTACGGATTTTGCCATTTGGTAA
Source organism: Suhomyces bribrorum (assembly GCA_030561385.1). NCBI lineage: Eukaryota > Fungi > Ascomycota > Pichiomycetes > Serinales > Debaryomycetaceae > Suhomyces > Suhomyces bribrorum. The sequence continues at coordinate 10,056 of JAKTXG010000097.1, read as the reverse complement.
CAACCTGCCTCTAATAATGAAAGATACTCAAAATACGACTTCAACAGCTTACTGCTATTCTTCCAAGCCTAAGGGTTAGTATGGAGTAAATTTATGACTTGTGGAGTACTTACAAATGCACTAAACTTTGAAATTTCAGCAATTTTTACATTCTTTCGAACATCTCCTAAGACGCTTCGAGCGATTATAAACAGATTTCTACTTCTGAATGTATTTTTGGTTGCATGAATTCTACCCTGTGACCTAGCTTTTGAATAGTCAATGAATTCAGTGGTCTGATGATTAGTTCTGCTAACGTTTAACGAAATGACAGGATAAGAACTTTCAATAACTAGATCCTTGAGAGTTGCAGCTTGTGTTTTTGATAAATCACTAGTAATATTTTTCCTTGGACATTGAAAACTTATCTTGAAACAAGTCATTTCTGCTCTTCCAATAGCCACTTCAAGAGGACTCTTCTCCTTTTATAAGATGAAAATTAACATGGCTGGCAGTGCATACTGTATTAAAAAATAAAATACCAAAACTCCATCAATATGCACTGAGGGTGTTAAAAATACTACATACGAGCGTAATATGCATCATGCATTAGATATAGATACCTTGAGTGATCATTTGAAACTGATCATAAAGGCGGGTATACATGCTACCAAGACTTTTAGTTATAAGCGAGTTTTCAACAAAAAGATCGGATTCTTCATCGGACAAATGTAGCTGTAATCTCTGTTTCAACAAAACACTTGTATTCTCACCGTTGTTGAAACAAGGCAACGTGGAATCTTTCTGCATCAATTCAACTATACTAATAATCTGTTCACTTTCTCTTCTCAAAGATTGAAAACATTTCTTGCACAAATCTTTGAATCTAGCATACATGGGCCCATCTGGACCCCCTAAAAGGTCGACATATTCCATAGTTAGTTTGAATGGCGCAGCTTCGAATCCAACACTTCCTGGAGAGTTAGAAAGAAGAAAACCAAAATCAATATGCATAATATGACCCTCATTGTCGATCATAATATTTCCATTATGCCTATCTTTAATCTGTAAAACATAGCAAATAATAGAATATGCAGCCAAACTACGTGCAAAATTATCTTGTGCACGTATAAATTTAGTTTCATCTGGAGAGCCGTACATCTTCTTAAAATAATCGTGCAAAGTGAAAATTCTACCCTTCGAGTTTTCTCCTTCCCGAATAGACATTTCAGTTAGAGATTTCTTGATCGAATGGATAGACATAGCATTGTTTATAGTTTCAACCAAGCCAGTGTTTGCACTAGTAATTAATATCTTCATTCGTTTTGTCCAAGAGCCAATATTATTTTTTTTCCAAATATTAGAGATCATGGAGATTAACTGACAAGCGAAAGCTTCTTGTGGTAAATCATCACCATTTTTTGCAATCACCGAACATAATTCCCAATTCTTGAGATGCCCATATACACTTGAATTCCTAATTCTTTGTTTCTTTGTATTCCAGTCTTCTGCTAATTTGAAATCATTCTCCAACTTACGCTGTCCAGCATCTTGTCTACTCCCTTTAAGCTCGTTGAGTTTTTCATAATTAATTGCATCAAACTGATCCTGCAAAGAAATCATAGACTCAACTATCCGTGCCCTGATAGCGAGGGAGTGCTCAGAACTAGATTGCCCCGAGCTTTCTAATTGGTTCAACATTACTGAAGCTATTCTCATTTGATCTGCTAACGTTTTGGAGGTAGTATCCACATCTTGTTGTACATTAGGTGACATGGGATGGTTAATACTTGACTCTAGTTTTGAAACTGTAGCCCCTATATTCAAAGTATTGAACCCATGAATGGAGTTATTTTGTGATACTACCGGTAGGTCACTTAAATCAGCCTCAGTATCTAAATCAGAAATCAAATTACTTGGTAGATCTTCTGCTTCTTCACTATCGTGTAATTCTGATGAGTGTTTTGGTTTTATGTCAAGTCTTGATATATCCATATTTATATTATTAGATGTAGAACGTGATTTGGGTGAGTTTGGGCATGCTCTATCCGCAATTATTATTTGATTCTGTTCCGAAAATGGATTGAAATCAAATTCATCGCTGAGATATTCAATTAATAATAAGAAGGGAACCCGTTCTGCTGAATTTAAAACACATGCTTCATTCACACTCAATTTTAAAATTTTATGATATTTCTTATTGTTATTGCTGGTGATCGGAAGAAGTTGAGGAATATCGATTTCAGATGGAAGTAATGTTTCATTGATTATCGAGAGCTCAGCCCTTAAAGCTGACAATCTTGCTTCCTTCGGAATTTGAGATAATCTTAAAGAAATATTCTGAAGTGCCATCATAAAGCTTGTTTCTTTTTTGGCATAATTTACTTGCAACGTCTTAAGAAGCTCCTGATAGCTGTAGTCCCGTTTAGTGCCAGTCTTCGAATATTGAGAACTATGCCTTTGTTGGACGTCAGTCTTGGCCTTGTTGAAGCTTATAGAAGACTCAGAATCTACAGGAGACAAATAAGGCATGATGCTCTTATTGTCTACTTTCGAAAGATCGGGTAAAGAATGAGAGTTTAAATTATACTGATCTTTACCTTCAAGAGCATCCTGAGAAATGCCTTTAGTTTTGTTTGTTGTTGAAGAATTGAACTTTGAACCCTTTTTAGATTTGATGACCGTGTTTATCTTCATGTTATCAACTAACTCATGATATTTATCCCTATTGATTCTGGAAAATGAGGTCTCTCTTCTAGACTCAATAGAAGCACGAATATCATCTTCGTCGGTGGTGTATGCTTCTGATTCGTCAGACAGAAATGTTTGACTGTTCTTTTTGGGCATTCGAGGCACAGAGTTGGAGCGTTGAAGAGATCCCAGTAAACTTCTTTTTGATATTGCTTCATCGTCCGAAACGACACCACCTTCCGTAGAGAGCCTTTGATTTTTCATGGTCAAGTTTTTCGTTAAACTCTTTTGAAAGTTTGCTAGTTTAAACACAAATGATTTCTGTTGCTTGCATTGTGACTGAATTAGAGGAGAAACATATTCACTCATTCTCGGAACGCCGAAACTAGAAGCAATAGAGGCACATAAAATGAGCGCAGGTTGAAGATTTTCTCTGAACTCGGTTGATTTCACAATATTTGATTGGACGTTAAAAAGAATATCTTGCAATTTATTAATAAATTTCCTAACAATTTGAAAAGAGTAGGATTCTGGGTCATTTCTCATTTCAAAAATAGAAGCTTGAAGATTCCAGAACACTACTAGACTAAAGTGTGGAAACTTGGAACAATACTCGATTATGAAGTCTTCAAGTGCCATGGAATCAGTTTCAAATGCAATTATCAATTGAATCAATTGAGGAATGTAAAACTCCAAATCGTCATATCTGAATGAACGCAATCTCTTAACTAGGAGATGATGAATTCCAATGTTTCCACCATGTCTTCTTATAAGATCTATGCACTGGAATGCTGTGAGTTCAGCGGATCGAATAGTCTCTAGTAGTTCCTGATTACTCATTATAACAAAGCGAAGTAGAAAGTTCTCATCTGTAAATGTTTAATATGTCTGGAGGTTGACAATGGTTTTTTCCAGAGGACAGCATGCATCAACACGTTATATACAGGACTCCATAGCTACCGCCAATTAAGTGACGTAATATCTACTGAAACATTGGTGGAGAAGCATATATTAAATATAATAGTAACTGAAAGAATAAATATAGAATCGCTTGAGAGCTTTATAAAAAGAATTGGGCAGAAAATGTTCCGATAAAATAAAATAAAGTCATTCAAATCTAGGATTAATGTTTCTTGAAGGCTGGAATTTGGTACTTTTCTTCAAATTCCTGACCTGGTAAAATTGGGGCAACATCTAATATAGCCTCTGTCAACTTTTCGGGAGTTTCAGAAAGATCAATGTTCTTATAAAGAATATATTCTAAATCACTAATATTAGTTTCGTTTCGCTCAACAGGTCTAAAAAATTTGGGATGAAAATCAACTCCATCTTCTTGTCTTTTCTTAGCTTTGACTCTTTGCTCGTTTTCAACTTTGAACTTTTCTTCTGTTGCTATATTGTGGTCTCTTTTACTAAGCCCATCAATAGTAGGTTTCCACAATCTACGAGATTCATACTCGAATTGTTCCTCGATTGGGCGAACTGATGGTCTTCTTGTAATAGTCTTGGATGTGTCATACAATACGTTTTTCTTTCCAGTTTGAAGGTCCTTAATCTCCATGATCTCGTTCCATTTTCCAGAAATTGAAAACAAGTTGTCCCCAGAGGAATTCTTTATGAAACCCTCAATAGCATCGTACGTCCCACTAATAAATCCCTTCGTTTTGAACTCAATATCCGCTTCGAAACCAGTCTTTGGACATTTGATTTGCATACGATCTCCTAATTCAGTTTTGAGTTTCCCAAAAAGAATACCTCTACAGTATACATTTGGTTGATTCATAATGTAAACTTCATCTCTGTTCCCAAGGGTGACATGTCCCCAACCTTCCATGATAGCTGCGGATGAGTTTCCAAGAAACTTTGATTTAGGAATAACAACACCATCGACTTTAATCTTTTGCTCAGGAACCAAGTAAAAGTATGATGACTTTGGAGGGTGATGTGAAGTTTGTTCAGCCAAATAGTAGGCATGATTGTTAGAAGGCAAATTATCCCAATAGCAACTAAAAACCTCTCCTAAAATAGGATTCAAAGGTTTCTTAACAGCCTTTGGCGCAATATGCCAGCTTGCCAAGTACCACTTCACTATCAATAAAAATCTTTCCAAAGGGTCCTCCGTGTTATTTGCCTGAAATAAGATGTCTGGGATAAGGAAGAAGTTAGTGATCCTTTCAAGCATAGATTTCTTTTCCAAAATGAATGTAGGTAAAGTTATCTTGGATAAGTCACATCCTGGTCTCAATTGAGCAATGATACCAGATAAAATGGACTGCCCTTCATTATCCATTTCATCGATATCATCAGAATTCTCTGTACCTTCATCACTTGTATCCTTGGAAGAGGAAGGTTTCGTCTCATGAGAAACAGCGGAATCTGATTCCTGAGAACTTTTCAACTTTAATTTATCCAACTTAGATGTCAATCCCATGCTTGGTCTATAGTATTGAAGGTTCTGGTTAGAGGATACGTTAACAGTAATTTATTGCTCTCTTGGGAAAAAAGTGAGAGTTGATAAGAATGGTGGGGTCTGTCACCTAATTAATATTAAAACTCTGGTTTTTGAATCGGAAGAGTACGGAATCTATTTCAGATATTTGTAATAGATTGTTGGCACCTTAACTGACGGACAATACTAACATATAAAGCTGTTTTCTATTTTGGAAGGTAAACCGTTGTACCCAGCTACCGAAATCCGGGTAACCACTCTTTTGTTAACTCAGAAAATTATACCAAATAAATCACGAACGATCGTTTTCAGCAAGGCGTCAGCATGAGTGGCACTTCTTATGGTGTGACACCGCCAATTTCGATAGCAAATCCAACTCCTAGAGAAAATGAATTTAACGATTCGTTGATTAAGGAATTGAAAGCCAGAGGCTCATTTGAAAGTGAAGCTGCGACGAAGAAAAGAGTTGAAGTATTGAATATACTTCAGAAACTAACAGAAGAATTTGTTTATTTGGTTTCCCTCAAGCGGAATATGTCTGAAGGTATGGCTCGAGATGCTGGCGGAAAAATATTCACATATGGATCGTATAAATTAGGCGTTTATGGCCCAGGATCAGATATTGATACTTTGGTTGTTGTTCCCAAACATGTTAATAGAAATGATTTCTTTGAGGTCTTTTCTGAACTTTTAAAGAAAAGACCGGAACTCGAAGAGATTGCCCCAGTACCTGATGCATTCGTTCCGATATTGAAGCTTGAATTTGGAGGGATATCGATTGATTTGATCTTTGCCAGATTAGATATCACGAGGGTACCAAAAGATCTAACCTTAGATGACAAGAATTTATTAAGAAATATTGATGAAAAAGAGTTAAGAGCATTGAATGGTACAAGAGTCACCGATGAGATATTGACATTAGTCCCAAAACCAACTGTATTCAAGCATGCATTGAGGTGTATAAAAATGTGGGCTCAAAATAGAGCTATTTATGCCAACATTTACGGATTTCCTGGTGGTGTTGCGTGGGCAATGTTAACAGCCAGGATCTGTCAGCTTTACCCAAATGCAGTCAGTGCAGTAATAGTTGAAAAGTTTTTCCATATATACTCACAATGGAGTTGGCCACAACCCGTTTTATTAAAGCAAATTGAAGATGGACCTTTGCAAGTTAGAGTGTGGAACCCACGTTTGTATCCCCACGATCGCCAGCACAAGATGCCTGTTATTACGCCAGCCTATCCATCAATGTGTGCTACACACAATATTACTTCATCAACACAAAAGATAATCATGGAAGAATTTAAAAGAGGTGTTGAAGTAATGCAGTCTATTGGGACGGGAAAGAAAACTTGGTCCGACTTACTTCAAAGGCATGACTTTTTCCACAAGTACAAGTTCTATTTGTGCATCGTTGCCGCTACCCAGGCTAGCTATGAAGAACATTTACAATATAGCGGAATGGTCGAGAGTAAATTGAGACTTTTAGTCCAAAAGCTAGAAGCGGTGGAGGGGATAGAGCTAGCACACCCTTACATAAAAGCATTTGACGACGGATACTTTTGTAAGGATGAAGCCGAACTTCAACAAGTGATCAACACGTACGGTACAATCGAGGGGGGATCTATTACTAAAGATATAAAAACAACAGATAACGAACAGAAAGAAGAATTAGCAAAAGACCATTTAGAGGTACATTTAACTAAGCTCTATATCGGTTTAAAGATAGATTTGCAAAATGGAGATAAGAAACTCGATATACAACACCCCTGTGCCGAATTCTTCAGTATTTGTAAAAGTTGGCAAAGTTTTGATTCTAAAATTCATCATATTCAAATTAAGAATGTTAAACTTTATGATTTGCCAGATGATGTATATGCGGAAGGTGAAACGCGGCCAGCAAAGCCCACCAAAAGAAAGAGAACGAACTCAAAAAATCAGATTAAAAAGAGGCCCAAAAGTATCGGTGCTGTGGCTGCAAGTAGTTGATTTGAAAGAATTTCGAACCAATTATCGGATGCTCTTACTTGTTTTAGAGGTTTTTCCTTTTTTTTCTCTAAGTAATTTAGTTTGACCACCCATGAAAGCAGCATTATAACACAGAATATGTATTTTATAATATACAAAATATTAGCACCAGTAATTCCATAATCTTTTGTAAAGAGGCATAGCCTTAAGTATCAAATTTTCTTCTTCCATTTCCTGTCTAATCATGTCCATATCAGTGTCTCTTCTTCCCGAATCTAAATCGATTTCTTTTAATGGAATATAAATTCTCCAGTTTCTGTAGACCAATTTATGACCAACATAAAATACTAAGATGACAACAGCACCTAAATAGTTTTTAAAGAAATTCTCAGCACTTGGTTTACTAGATTTCAATGGAATCAAAGCAACCCAGAATTGGACCCCCAACACTAATACCAAAAGACACATAGAATAAATAGATCCATATACTCCAGTGACTGCGGTGAATACCAATTCTTTGGTATTTCTACCTTGAACTTTAAGAGCCAATCTAAATCTTACATGACACAATCCAATGTTGAACCATGAGAAAATAGTGGCCAATCCAGACACAGAAAGTAACCAATTGAACACTTCACCTTCATTTTTGTAAGCTGAAAGGAAACATAAAAGTCCAAAGATGGCGGCGATGACCAAACCAGCCAAAGGTCTACCTTTTTTATCAACATAAGCCAAGATTTCAGGACCCAAACCTTGAGCACCCAAACTTTGAATGGTACGAGAACAGCCATAAACAGCGGAGTTTCCCACAGATACAACCGATATCAAGATAGCAGCATTAAATATAGATGGTAAGACTTTGATACCTCCATTTTTGATGGCAATGACAAAAGGAGAAGCTGAAGCATTAGAAGAACCCAATAAATCGGGATTATTATAAGGAACCAATAAACCAATGAAAGTAAGTGATAAAAAGTAAAAGAGAAAGATTCTCCAAAACACTTGTCTTACAGCTTTTGGAAGAACTTTTCTTGGATTGTGAGCTTCAGCCGAGGCCAACCCCACCATTTCACTTCCAGCAAGAGAATAAGAAGCAGTGACAAAAGTAGTAGCCACACCTTTAAAGCCATTTGCAAAGGGACCGGGATTTTTCCAATATTTATTACCCACAAATTGATGATTAGGACCTCCACCACAAACCAATACGACACCAAGAATTATAAACCCGACAATAGCAATAACTTTAAAAATTGTAAGATAAAATTCCGCCTCACCATAACCTTTGACATCTAATAAAGTAATGGAAATAATCAAAAGATAAAATATGGCTACCCAAGCTACTGGATTAATATTTGAATTCCAATAAGTAATACACATGGCAGCAGCCACCAATTCCAAGGGGAAAACAATCAACCACATAAGAGCATAGTTCCATCCCACAGCAAACCCCCAAGAAGAATCAACAAAACGAGTGGCATAAGTGGAAAAAGCACCATTCACTGGGAATGCCACACAAAGCTCACCAAGAGAATGGATGGTACAAAATACCATGGTTCCAACCAAACCCCATGCAATCAACAAGGCAGCAGGCCCACCAGCATTCAAGGCACCCCCTGAACCAATCAAAAGCCCCGTCCCCACACTTCCACCAAGGGCAATCATTTGAATATGCTTATTTTTCAATTTTCGATGTAACTCACCTTTGGATGTTGCAGCAACGGCCTTTTCTATATCGTCCATTCCAGACGAGTGTGGTTGGTGTTCTTCCTGCTGTTGAACAGCAGAATTATCTGCTCTTCTGAAAGAGTCGACAAAGTTGGCCCAGCGTCCTGTGGGGACCGTCGTCGACGACGACACATTAAAACTTAATGAATCATCTTCACACTTTTCAGATGAGTTGATGGGAAGATCACTTTTGCTCATAGCTAAGTTGACCTAAGAATAATTATTATTTGAAGTACCAGAAGTCTGTTTGTTAAGAAGCCAGTAGTAGTGGTATGAGTCACTATAAATCTGGGGAAAAGTATGGTAGGAGTTTGAAAAGGACTTTAAGAAAAAGTCTGGGGGTCCGTCGGATTTTGTGTAACTGGAACCCAGTCAGTAATTGCAGAAAGGAAGTAGTAAACGAGATGAGGAATAGAGTAACTATAGAGAGTAGAGGGAGATGGGAAGTCGAGGCCGTCACGCGGGACCGAGGCTCCTTGGAGGAAGTTGGAACTGTTCATACCTCCCCATTTTGCCAGCTACATGGCTAAAGGTGTCAAGTGGCTAGGCATACAGGAGGTGTGAAAGATTTTTACCTTTCTGGTGTGGGGTTTGGTACTAAAAAATTTCCTCACCAAGCAAATGAGTCAAAAGGCGCTTTCAACAAGGCCAGTTTTGCCAACATCAAAAAGTAGGGGAATCACGTCTATTTATATTATTTATATGGCTGCAAAATCTCCCCTCGATAACAGCCGCTCCCATTTAGGTTGCAGTAAATCAAAGAGTGGCTGAACAAGGGGTTTTGACAGAAGGACGGCTCCAACTATGGCTGTCGCAAAGGTGACCAATCAGGTGCGCCAGGGATCGCTTAGGATCGGCAATAGTCAGGTTGGCGCCGCAGATGTAATCACGTGCGCGGTCACGTGATCCACTTCTGTGGTGAGGCTGGATCCGGGGCACAGTAGGGCAGAACGGGATTGTAATGAATATGTTGGTTAGAGGCTTTATATTCAGGGACAATGCTGGGAAAGACAAATCCGTGACAATGCTGACGGTTGTAGTGAGAGGTGAATTGTGTGGGATTGGACCGACGGCTAGACTGGTCTCGGCTACACTGGTTCCGGATCTTGATAATGATGGGGAACGATCCAACTGTACAACTGTAACGAATGGGTGTGAATAGATTCCCCTCCCTCCACCTCTTTTTCCCTTCACCTCATATACGATTATAACTTAAACCAAACATAGTTGGTCCTCAGTAATAA
>JAKTXG010000096.1:0-47076 GCA_030561385.1 Suhomyces bribrorum | reverse complement strand
GCTACCCAGAGGAAGGACCCAGCCAGAATGTGGTATTGAGACCTAAGGTACAAACCTTGAGGTCCTGGTCGGTATCGGGAGTCAAAGGGTCATGGCTCACGTTGATACCGGAACTGAAACCAAGTTGTATCTCTGAGGTTGGTTCGAAAGAAGGAACGCGGCCAGGCACCGACAGCGTGGTGTCTGGGGCGAAGACAGAGATAGGAAACCGAGCAGTTCGGTAGACCCTATGATTTAATAATAGGGTGGAAGATGACGATAGTTTCGTCTATACAGGTTATAAGAAACCTGTGGTTCTCGGGATGCCGTTTGTCCAACGGTATGCCCTCGAGATGGATTGAAAGGACCGCCGGATCGCTGGTATCCCGTGTGAAGGGTACGCAGTTGAAGACGGAGAGTCCTTCAAAGGAACTGTCCCGTAAGGGGACGGTTGGGCTATGTTATATATCATTAGCAAGGAAACGGTTGAAAGCAGACCGGGATTGAATCACATAAAAGAGGTGATTCAGAATTGATTAACAAGTAGGGCGAGGTTTTCCGCCTGAGTTAACGGAAACGGTTGAAAGCAGACCGGGATTGAATCACATAAAAGAGGTGATTCAGAATTGATTAACAAGTAGGGCGAGGTTTTCCGCCTGAGTTAACGGAAACGGTTGAAACGAGACCGGGAATGAATCACATAAAAGAGGTGATTCAGAATTGATTAACAAGTAGGGCGAGGTTTTCCGCCTGAGTTAACGGAAACGGTTGAAACGAGACCGGGAATGAATCACATAAAAGAGGTGATTCAGAATTGATTAACAAGTAGGGCGAGGTTTTCCGCCTGAGTTAACGGAAACGGTTGAAACGAGACCGGGAATGAATCACATAAAAGAGGTGATTCAGAATTGATTAACAAGTAGGGCGAGGTTTTCCGCCTGAGTTAACGGAAACGGTTGAAACGAGACCGGGAATGAATCACATAAAAGAGGTGATTCAGAATTGATTAACATGTATATCGGGGTTGTTTACACCCGAGTTAACAGAGACGGTTGAGACAGACCGGAAGTGGATCACGGAATAGAGGTGCTACCAAAGCATTACGAAAGCGGTTGAAAGTAGACCGGGAATGGATCATGAAATAGAAGTGATACCAAGTAATTATCCTGTAATGGCTCTTCAGTATCTCATGCGGAGGGAAGAGCCAAGGAGGCAGGAAGAAGTAATGTTGGAAGCTAGGATTACTGAACCCTTAGAGGAGCCCATTATATGGTTCCCTTGTTGTTCGTTAAGAAGTCGGACAAGGCGGTGCGACTGTGTACCGATCTTCGGATGCTTAATAAAATCCCTGCGGATGGGCATCTCGAAGTTAGTGATCAGGGTATAAGTACTATTCATCATGGGGATGACTAGCAGCTTCCAACAGAAGTAATTCGACGACGAAGTCGAGAAGAGAGACGACAAGTTGCATTAGGGAAAAGGTAACAAGATGCGTAGGCGCTGCTCCCGTTGGGATGAAACAGTTCCCAGAGCGCAATTAATTGATCCGACGAAGGAAGCTCCTAGCCATTGTGGTAGGACTCAAGCTTTAGGCGTTGATAAGATGGATGGAGTCGCTCTCTGAGTTTAATATCGAGATACGAGATGTGAGAGGAGAAAGAATATTTTAGCAGATGGTTTATCAAGCTAGGTGGAGTATGGGTAAAAGCAATGTCCTCAAATGGTATGATAGTGCCTTGAAGCCTGACGAAGGCTTATGGTGGGGATAACTTTTACGGACCCAGTTCAATTGGTGCCAAAGGGCTACCAAGTGATGTTCCAATGGAACAGAGGAAGAAGCTGATTTACGCGAATACAGAGGGATGGCTCATGTCGAGTGCGTCTCTCGGGATTGTGTATACGATCCATTGAGATGTTGTTTCGGGAATATTGACATCGTCGGTGTTTCCGAACGACTGGATTTTCGTTGTTGTTTGTGCTCTTAAGAAATATGTTATTAGGATTCCCATACGTATAGCTTGCGCTACGAAGGGAAAGGGAAAGCTGCTCATTGATCACGTATTGGTGAGAAGGGACTACCTGGTCAGATTAAGTCGGATAAAGATATGGAGTTATGAATACTATCTTTCAGACAAATGGTACATTATTACCAAATGAAGTTTAACACCACGTCAACCAGTTACCCGTAATTTCACGGATAGGTTGAAACTCTCAAAAAGGTGGTAGTTCAGGCACTTAATCTGTTTTGCGAGGGGGTAGGTCCAGGGTGGCCGGAATATTTGAAGGAATACTTGAAGCTTATGCAATTCGCAATTTATAGTTCGGTTTCTGCAGTGAAAGGAAGGACTCCACACCAGGCCTTATTCGGTAGAGAAAACCGAGACCCGGTACTTGGAGTGTTCAGCCCGTAGGGGGTTGACGGATGAAGGACCTCTTGAGACGAACTCAGATGATTCGCTCACAGGTCAAGGATGCGATGCAAAGGTATCAAGACGAAATGGCTGCAAAAACAAATAAGGAGTACAGGAAAGGTGATTGGGTATTGTTGCACCGAAGTGCATACTATAAGCCTTTCCTTAAGAGTAAGAAGATGTTGATGTCGAACTTCGCGGCCTCGTGGCGTGAAGGTACGACGGAACCTACAGTTGAAGTTTCGACGTCCAAGTGAGATATCACTCGACGTCTAGGGGGTGTGATGTTGTGTACAGATTCTGACTCTCCTCTGTGAGTGCTACCCTTCCTGTAGGAAGGACGGACCTCACAGAGGAACCATCTCAGACTCGTCTAAGAAGTCAGTACCGATCTCAGGATTAGCAGTATGGGTTGTGTTGTCGTTAGACGATAAGGAGTCGTCTAACCTAGACGGGGAGCTCCGACTATATATAGAGTAGAATCATTCACCCTTAGTAGGTAAGCAATATAGGATCTTCTGAGTGTATTGTAGTATTGAGAATACTTCGCTACTGTTAACACTAATAAAGAAATACTACAAAACACTACCCTACAAATGGAGGGTTGGCCGAGTGGTCTAAGGCGGTAGACTTAAGATCTACTGGACAGTGTCCGCGCGAGTTCGAACCTCGCATCCTTCATTATCTTTTTGGCACCTGAAAAGTACGCCCAAACCTTGAACATTTTCGCCATTTTGGGCAATAATCACTATACCCCTTTGGGCCCCCTTCCCCGGAGATGGTAGCCTATTTGGTAGTCAAGCATACAACGGTTTTCACGCCACAGGTCCCCCTGCCCGTCGTTCGCACTTCCTGTTTCATTGGTGAATTCCAACCACCAAAAAACTCGTTTCATGTTTCATCCCAGAACTTTGCCTTTTTGCTACGCGTCTCGTCCTACACACTAAAAATCTATTGTTCATTTGGATCAATTCTGTCATCAGTCTAGCCCTTATTAAACTGGGTCTTTTTATCACCAGCCGTGCCCATTCAGTCCTTGGTGCAAACACCGCAAACGTCACCGCAGCGCCACGGCTAAACCAACTTGAAACCGAGCCAAAGTTTCATGCAGAAACGTTAAAAAAAGCCGCCTTATCGAATTATCACCAAAAGCGTCAAGTGATATCCAAAAGGGAGAAATCTCCAAAAAAAAAAAAAAATCAAAAAAGAACGCCAACACACAAGCAACAAAGACATGTACACGGCCCCACCGGTTCCGAATGCTGCCGGGACCCATCTCAGTACCTCGTCCAGCGTGTACTCTGACGACTACCCCGTGAAAACCCCTGGTTCTATGATCATGGGCCAGGTGGCAGAGGAGTACGAAGGAAACGAAGAAGACCTCGATCACTATGGCCCTCAAGATCACTCCAGAAACCACAGCGGTTCTGGTTCGAACCATATGCCCACAGATGTATCGAGCCAGACCATGCAAACGTTCATGACGGCTCAGTCCAACAATGGCCAATTGAATCGACAACCAAGCAATCCTAGCTTTAACTCCATCAACGAGTCCATCTTAAGAAACCGTTCCAACGATGACTACACCTACCACCAACACGACGAAAACTATGACTATGGCAACGACGATACACCCAAGCTCAACGGCGGTGCTTACTCCCATGATCCTGTCGATGACAAGACTCCCTTGATGAGCGACGGGGTATTTGACAATAAAGTGGGCCACGACTTGCCCGAACCCAGCGAGTTCTTGAACTCGAACGAATATGGCGAGGACGGCCCAAACACAAAGGCTTCTCTAAACCTCCCTCAACAAGAATTAAGCAAAAAATTCCAACGGTTATCCATGACATTGCAACAAACCCGGACCTCGGGAGACTCGTCCCAGTTCATGTCTGCTTTCCAACAAAATGTAGAAAAAGTCAATAATGACCCCAATGCAAATGCCAAAAGAGTCTCGGTGGGTAAGAACCACCGTACCAGTCTCTACTATCAGAAGATCAACGAGGATAAGCTTAAGGAGTCCAGATACGCCCGTGAAAAGCCACACAGTCGTGAACAAAGTTCCGATTGGAGTACTGCAAGCGAGTTGTCAAGTATTGAAAGTCAAGAGAAGGCTTTGGGCACGGAAGACAATAAGTCCACTACTTCTTCCAATAATTTCGACTTCCAAGATACTTCTACCTCCACAGTGTCGGCATTTGTTCCTGAAAGATCGTCATATCATATCCAAGGAGCAAAAATATCTCCCCGTAAGGGCCAATCCGAAGATATTCCTCCTAGAAGGGATTTGTTGCATAAAGTGGATCTGGAATCTACTGCAAAAACTGACGTTTCCAAGCGGGACATTAATGATAAATATCCTAATGGGTTGAATATCAATGTGACTGATTCAGTTTTGGACCCCAAAAACCACCCGGAACTAGACTCTTCTTTCTACGCCAACGATACAAATATAATAGAAAAGGTAAAGAGGGAATCTGCCGCGTCCACGGTGGACGATGAGGCCTTAACCAATGAATTATCGTCCTTGTTTGTGCGAGCACTACATGCGTTTGACTCCACCACTTTACAGTCAGAATCAGATGCCTCAATATGCCTATCCTTTGAAAAAGACGATTTAGCATTTGTTCACACTATTGACGAATCAGGTTGGGGTGAAGTGACTCTTATTGAATCGTTGCAAAGAGGTTGGATACCTATGAATTATTTCGCGATCGCAGTATCACTGAAGGATGAATCCGAAGATGAAAACTATTATGACGAAGACAATGAAGTGGATAGTGGAAAAATTCCAAACAGTCATTATTTGCAGCCCTTGTTTCATGCCTGTGGTAGGTTTCTTATGAATCCTTTAAGTCATAAGAACCGTAGTGGCAAGTACACTTTCTCTATTAAAGTGATAAACTCTATAAGAGATGGTGTGCGCTTATTATTGCAACAAACAGACTGTTTATCTAGATCAAACGAAATTGTCACCAAAAGACCAATCGTAAGAAAGACCAGAAAATCCTTACTCGCTGACTGGTACAATCTTATGGTGAAAGCCAATGAATTTAAAGGTACGTCCAATTTCAACAAGATTGAAGTGTTAACCTTAATGATTTATCAAGTCACCAGAAAGGCCACCGCTTTTCTTCAAGTGTGGTCTATTGAGAGCAAACAGATAATAAAACGTGAAAACGAAAAGAAACTTCAAAATGATATGAACAATTATCCGCTCTTATCAACTCCTCCTTTGGCCAAGCAAAGAATTTCAGAGATCAACGGGTTGTTATTCTCTTATTTGGGGTTGATCATCGGAAGATTGGACTTGATTGAGCATAACCCCGTGGGCTGTGATATCTTGGAATTAATTACTCATCAAATAATCTTGTTACTTAGAGAACTTTTATTTATATCCAAGATTGGCTCTGACTTTTCAGCAGAGAAACCCAGCGATTTGGACAGCTCTTTGGACTCGTTGTTGTCTTTGGTGAGTGATTTGGTTTCGAGTGTGAAGAACTTGGTGGTTAAAACCTTGAATGAGACCGATGAAGATAAAAAGATTGTTCAAACACCACAATTGTTGGGAAACAATGGTATAGGGTCAAATCTTCCTAAGGAGTATTATTATACCTCCGAGGGGGGTGAATTGCTTTTGATTGCATCGAAAATGATCAGATCTATTAGTTTGACCATTCTCTCCATCCGAAAATTGTTGGACATAACTGGAGATTTCAAGCTCAATTCAGAAAGATCGTACCCAGACTACTCTAAAATGAAAATAGAACCCGAAGAGTTTATCAAAAAGTGTTCCATTGGAATCGCCAAAGCACAGTCCGTGAAAAACCGTGATTTGACTGGCATGAAGTCACTGCCATCTAGATCAAATAGATACTCGATGATAAGATCAGGTAAAACTGGTGAATTGGGATTGACTTCTGGTGGGATTTCTCTTTTACATGATGTTTTGCTAAATGATGTGGAGGGTACTTCACCGTTTTCGATTTCACAGCCTGAATTTAAACCATTTACCAATGCAAACGATGATGGCGATGATTCAAATATGCAAGAACAATTGTTAGTGGATGAAAAGGGAAATTTGTTAGGAGGGTCGTTCAAGGGTTTGGTCTATACATTAACCAATGAGACTTCGCCTCCAGAATATTTCTTTGTGTCTACGTTTTTCATTTGTTTCAGAAGTTTTGCAACCAACGTTGATTTGATTGATGAATTGATCCTTAGATTTGATGCAGGCAATAAATCCCTAAAAAATCAAACCAGTTCTGATCTCAGCGAAGAGATAAAGCTCAAAAATAGAAGAAGATTGATTTCGAAAATGTTTCAATTGTGGATTGAGTCTTACTGGGACCAGGAAACTGATTATCCCGTCTTGACTACTTTGATCAATTTTTTCAATGAAGGAATGTCACTCTACTTACCACTCGATGCGATGAAATTGATTGATATTGCATCTAGGTTGTCGATGAGACCATTAATCGAGGGTAAAGAACAAAACTATACTAGTGAGTCAACTTCCAAAAGACAATTGATCAACAGAAGCATTACAATTACCAGATCCAGTAGAAAGGATAATGCTGACGCTAGCGATCCGGTGATAAACTCAAGATACTCAATGGTGGATGGATATGAATTGTCCAAGATTAACACTAATACTTCGACCTCTTCCTCCTTAAAATCAATGACATTGCCAATGCCATTAGGTGTCGGTAATCAAACATCGTCTTCTAATTCTCTTTTATCCAAAGCTCAAATTAGCACCATAGAAAAGGTTAATCTTACTTACAGAGCAATTTTGGGAGAAAACTGGTGTCCTCAACAGTTCATTACTACGAAGTATTATATTCCACTTGAGTTGAGCAACGTCCTACCTAAATGGTATAACGTAAGTGATCAAAGCTGGGTGTTATCAAACTATAGACCCAATTTACTAGACTTTAATGGGTTGGAGATAGCCAAACAATTGACTTTGATTGAATCGCATATTTTCTGTTCATTCAAGCCCGATGAGTTGTTGAAAGAAAATTTCACTGCAAAAAGAGCCTACTTGAAGTTGGCACCAAATATTAGACAGTCGTTACTTTTCACAAACGCTCTTTCTGGATACGTACTTGAATCTATCTTGCAGCCTAAAATTAATCAAAAAATGAGAGTCAACATGATGAAGACTTGGTTGAAAATTGCCATTTCATGTCTATACTTGCGGAATTTCAATTCGTTAGCAGCAATCATTACTGCACTTCAATCCCACTTGATCACTCGGTTGACGAAAGTTTGGGCTGAACTATCAGATAAGTATAAAGAATTATACGAATATCTCTCGGGAATAATCCACCCCGAAAAGAACTACTCGGTATATAGAACCAAGTTGAGAAACTTCTTGATTTCAAACGACTACAATGTTCCAATAGTCCCCTATGTTTCATTGTTTTTACAAGATTTGACATTTATCACCGAAGGAAATTCCAATTATAGAAAGGCCAATACTTTCTTGAATCAAAAGATGATCAATATTGACAAGTACTTGAAGATTACTAGGATTATTGCTGATATTGAAAGTTTGCAGACTCCTTACAAGTCCTCCAAGGATAAACACGGGAGTTTGATCTTGAATAAAGACGACACCGAGGACTACAATATCATTCCTTTGCCAGCATTACAGGAGTTGATTTTATTGGAATTGTGGAAGATTGGCCAGTTAGACAAGACTGAGGATGACCGGGCCTGGAAATTGAGCTGTATGATTCAACCCAGATAAATAAATAGTATACAAGTGTTCAGCAACTATGTTTATAGGTATATCAAGAGACTTTTACGAAACAATAATTGTATAATAAAAATGTACTTTTTGCAACCATAAATCATACCTATCACGTGGGTTTACACGTGATCGCGTATCCATCGATGATAAAGACAAACACCATCAACACATCACAATCACCAAACACGCGTCAAACTAGCCCGGGCAAGAGCATATTGTGTCACAACTTCCGCAGTGTATTACAAAGATTGATTTTTATTATGGCCACTAGTCAGAGTCTTCAAGAGTCTCTCAGTAGCATTAGGCAAGATGCCGACTACACCATTATTAGTGCTCAACAGGAATTTGAAAATTCCAATGTAAACTTTCAGGATCCCAAAGCAATCGATGAAGAGATCCAGCGGCAGAAAGAAATCTTCTCGAAGCTTAAGTTCATTTACTTGGAGCAAGAGACAAGAGACAAGTTTCTTCGAAAGATTTCCGAGCTTACAATGGATGAAATCGACCAGAATGACGTGAAAAAAGTGGAAACGGAGTCTTTGGAGAAGAAGTCAGAGCTCAAGCAGCTCAAACAGCAGATGAAGCAACGAATGGGCCAGTTGGAAGAAGTGAATTGGGGGGCCGTTGAATTGAATGAAAAGTATACCGAGAAGCTCAAAGAGACCGATATTCTAATAAATGATATAGCTCAGTTGGAACATGAAATCGAGGAAGTGCTTAACGATAGTACGCTCGATCATGTTGACCTCTCGAGTCTTGCGGAACATGGTGCGGATGATATGACTCTAGAACAAGTGTTACAGATGAACCAGGACGAATTAGAAAAAGTAAAATTACAACACAGCGAGCTAGAAGTAGACATAGCTAAGCAGCATACTTCTATAAGCAGTCAAGAACAGCAAATAGCGGCATTAAACCAAAAATTACAAGAAATGACCACTTTGGCTCAAAATTCGCAGCCAAACTCTCGAGATGACAATACCCAAAAGTATGCCAAGTGGTGTAAGGAGATGAATGATATCTTGATCAAATTCACTGATATCAAGGAATTGAAGGTTCAATTGATCAAGGAGAACCAGTTTCAATTGGATTTCAGTGGTGAAAGCAGCTCGAAACTGTTGGTATTTGATGATTCCTTCAAAGTCATAAATTCCAAAGGGTTCGAAAATAGTACAAATCCCCTTGGCTCAACTATGGACGAGAAAACGTTTCTCAAAGAGTTAGCAGGACTAGTCAGATGAGCATCAACAACGAGCTCTACCATTTGGTTATAAGTAATTATGTAGTATAGATCATAGGAGGCACCCAATAGAAGTAATACAGGTAGAATTGTAGGGTCTGGTATTGAGCATTGATATGGAGCAACTCAAGATCTTTCAACGGGTGCAAAAAGACGATGCTCAAAGCCAATAATGCACAAACAACGATACCTTTTACGTTATAGTTAAGTTGTGAGTCACTAAGATTCAGTTATGAGGCACTAAGATTTAGGAAAGTTCCACTTGTAAGACTTTTGACTTTCATTTCATGGAGTCAACCAGCCAACAAGTAATGGTTTACAGCATGCATCGCAGCTTTTCGCATTTCTACTGTATGAAAGAGACATTCATGTTGAGCAAGCGCAATATACACCTGAAACCCCTTAACTATTGGCGATTTATACCAGCCAGCCCATATCACAGAAAAGAAGCAACATACACTATATAGATTTGATTGTTGAAGGTCTAGACTGGCATGCTTTCTGGTGTTTTGAGAATGTGCAACCATTTTCGCAGCCATTTTGTTGGTGAGTCTTAAAAAAAATGGGCCAAAAACCAAAAGTACCTATCCACCCTTGCCAGCAAGGAAGAGGAAGGTTCCAAAAACTATATCACCTCTACAAATTCAAACATAGTCCATATCTATACTAGATGTTCCAGCAAGGTGGGGAGCGGGCGTGCGCGGACCGAGGTCTAGACCGAGGTCCGTAAAGATGGGTCACCACCACTGTAAAATGGGTATAAAAGCTGCCCATATTCCCCTTAGTTAGTACTCGTCCCGTAGACCCCCCACGTTTCCCCCACTCCCCATCTGCCACGTCGTTCTCGGGCTCGATTACCACCAGGTCGTCCCTCCCTCCCTCATCTGTGTGGTCGTTCCGGAACCAACCACCACGCCAAAATCAGAAGACCACCAACTGACCCCAGATTACAGTCTAAATAATGGTGACACCTATCGAAACCGAAAGTGCAGTAACCAAAGGTCCCAAAGCTTCACCAGCATTAGATAAGCAACAGGCAATCATTGATAATCTCATCAACCTAGCTAAACTAGAACAGCAACGAGGCAACCAATCCGTCACTCAAGATAAACTTGTCAAGTTACAAGAGTACCTCAAACGTCAAAGCGCCGACTCGTTCCGCAAATTCAACAAGCTCCCCAAGACGCCACAGCCCAAGCACTCGCCTTTCTACACCAAATTCGACCTCAACAAGGCGGTGGCCAATCCAAACCCTCAGCCCAAACCAAGATCCTCCACATCTAGAAAAAGACATTATTCACCCTATCGAAAGTTTTCCTTGAAGAGACTCGAAACTGTGGTGGTAGATATTCTAGAGACACTCGCAAACATTCTCGATAACCTTCATTTCTTCTCCAAATTGCCCATGTTTCCTCAGAGATTACTCAAGTTGCTCAAGCAAACCAACAAGTTATGGGTATTGATCTTGATATTTCTCATCAGAAAGACGATATCCCAGTTGCTCAACGTGATACGTAAGGAGCGGAAGGTCAACGTGGAGCTCAATCTTTTGAACTCTAAAAAGACATCCTCTGTGGTCAATGAAGATATCAATAGAAAATACAATAAGGTCCTCAAGGACTTGAGATTCGATAAAATGATGCTTATCTTGGAGTTGATCGGGAACTTCTTGGATATGGCGTTCAATTTGATCGAGCTCTATGGAATTCCTGTGCCTGATTGGTTCATGAATGTTTTGAATGTCGCCAGTATGGGTATGACCATCTATAGAATGAACAAGGACGACGAGTACGTGGACGACGATATCACCGAAGATTTGATATAAGAGCTTTGGTGAACGTTATGACTCCGCTGGCTCGGCCCTTTGACATTGGCTCTGTTAGCAGAGCCCAGTATTTATTATATGATACGAAAGAAAATGGTGTCTATCATAGAGACCTCTCGATTAGAAGCAGATTCCGAAATGTTACCTTGGAGCTTGCTCAGAAATCCTGAGAATTACCAAGACTAATTCTCTGTTGGGCAACCAAAAGTAAACTGTCTAAATCAGTGTACTAACCAACTGGAAACCTTGTACAAATGATTGGTTTTGAATTATATGACAATCAGTTTCAAATATAATTGGGATTAATGAATTAATTTACAAAAATGTAGGCAAATTGCTAACATAAAACACACTAACTACAGGCGCCAGTATACTTGAAATAACTCAGTCATATTAGAGTTCTGGGCTTGTCTAGGTTTTTGGGTTCAGAAATACTTGATCTTTGGTATCTGAGACAGAACAATTTGCAAACGAAAACTTAGCAAGAGTGATTAAAGAGAAGGCACTTTCACAAATCACTACGCTTCAACCAATTCAATTTCAGCTGGGCAGTTTCTTGATAGAATAACGGAGATTTTTCTAATATTCTTTTCCCAAGGGTGTACTTTCTAGAAATGATTCAGTATTATAATGAAGATGAAGACTTCGGGAGGTGTTTTTTTTTTTTTTTTTTGGATTTTTTGGCCAATAAGAGCATTAGACCCCTTAAAACTTTGAATGAAGTAACTGTTGGTAGAATAGTGATTCTCTAAGCTATAGAATACTTGTGGAATGTCAAAAGATTAGTTTAAGTGGTACTGGGACTGGAGAAATTCTTGTTGAAATGGTATATAATTTAAGATTCAGATGCTTTAATTTACAATAATTTGGTCAAAGTATCTTAGACTTTCTCGAAGTCAAAGAATGAATATTGGTGCTGAGCATCTTTAGAATTTTCAAGATAAGCATACTTGGTAGTGCCGAGTATATGTGAAGAAATTATCACAATTTTTAATGACAAAATGAGTTCTGTCACTTAATTTTATTGTACTTTTCATACTAGCGAATATACATGATCAAGTAATTTTAGAGCAGTATGTTTAGCAATAATAACAAGAGCCGTTGAGTTACCACTTAAACACTTAGATCAAATTATACTAAATTATACCAGATCAGGTAACCCACCAAGGAAAATACATACGTAGTTTGGTCATTATTTAACTCCAGAAAACAGTTTAGTGGGCTGGTAATGAGAGTAGTATAGCGAGGAAGTAATATTAGCAAACAGTCCAGAGACTCTAAGATGATGACAAGTAACTATAGGATTTTATTAGCAAGAAGGAAATAGTCGACACCATATACGCAAAATAGTCTAGTTGATAAATAGTTGATAATAAGGGTTTTAGTTAAGATAAGAAACCCGTTTATTTGCTATGAAGAGAACAGTTTAGTGAATAAATATGACAAGTTTAGTCACAAGAGAGTAGTTGAATTAACACTTGACAACGAGACAGTTTAGTTAGCAAAAAACGACAAAGATATCTAAAATATTAAGTTGTTAGTGCACTGTTTGGTGTAAGTAGCAAGAGACGTTTGGTTCTCCAGTTGTGGTGAAAGACTCAATTAGCTAATGGCCACCTGGACCGTCTTCTTCCTTCGTTCCACCTTCATTCCACCTTTGTTCCACCTTTTTTCACCGTTTACTTCCTCGTTCTTTCCTCTTGTGTTTTCCCTTCTGTTTCCTCGTTCAATTTGCATTTTTCTCTGGTCATTAGCCGTACTGGTTCTCTCCCTTATGATCCTTCTGTTCTCTTGTTAACCAACACGTTACTCGCACTTGAACCAAATCATTCACAACCAATTGACAACCAAATCACGATCAAGTCAACCATCAACATCCGCCATCCATGTCGTTAGAGGCCCTCTCCAACCGGTACCAGGCGGAGCTTGCCGTGACCAACGCCCGAATCACCACCACCACCGCCCTGGTGACAAGAGACCTCCTTTTGAACGACGCTCTGTTGCAATACCACTTCCAGGCCCATCCAGCCGCCACCAACGACGAATTGCACAGCCTCACGTTGACCCAGTTAAACGACAAGTCCCGACACTCTGAACAAGCTATCAGTGCCCTTGAGAAGTTGGCCCACACAAAGGCCACGTTGGACGAGATCACTGGTCTTCTCCTGAAACCCAAGCAGATGTCGGATTTGCTTGATTTCCAGCAATTGTTCACGCTATTCAAGGGCATCACCAACACCAGCTCCTTGGACTCATCCCTCATCATCCATAAGCAAATCTCCAAGAAAGTCGACCTGCTTTACCAGGACTTTGTGGTACAAATGAACCTGTTTGTCGAGTCACTTGTGCCCAACGAACACACTATCACGAATGTTTCGGTGCTTAGCGACTTTAATTCCTTGCTAACCAAGAATTCCGTGAAATTGGACCACTATACCCATCTCAGACTGAAGTGGGACGCCTTAATCGATCGGATCTTGGGCCCCACCACCGATTTTTCCTTGAATATCGAAGAAGACGATTATCCATTGGTCTCCCTTAACCTGGTGAACAATCACTCCCACACATTTTTCAAATCGCTACATAATTTCATCACTTTCATTAATTATGTGGAGATCACCTCCGTCAAACAATACTTGAATTCTAAATTGAACAAAAAGTTAATAGAAAAAATCACTGATAACATCGGCAACATCAACCAAGATGATCAGGCTATTGAAGATTTGAGATCGTTAACCCTTCTTTGTCACTCTACAAACTGGAACATATTGACGCAATTCGATACCTCCAATGATACCGCCATAAAACAAAACTTAAATGCACTTTACGTCGACTGGCTAGTGGATCGATTCGTTGCCGATATCAAAAACACATTTGCAAAGGGTCAAATCAACGGCAACCAATATTGGAAGCCGTCAGAAAAAAAAGAATCCCAGTCGAAGGAAGACGATGGTTGGGATGATAAATGGGACGATAAATGGGAGGACGATGACGAAGTTGCAGATTTGCTCAATGAAGACAACCCCATAACGAGCACTCCAACCGAAGGCTCCATCAAAATCACTGATATTCCCTTGCAATTAGTACCCATTTTCACCGAATTTAACAAAATATCTCTGGACCTCTCATACTTAACCACCACCGTGAAGGCTTTTGGTATTTCGAAGTATCCACCCACTACCAAATCATTCGTACTCTACAATGACCTCAAGTACCTTGCCAGTACTTTAGATATTGATCAGTTCAACAAAGATGCTGCTGCCATAGATAATCAAACTTTAATTCAACTTTACCAAGAGCTTAAATTGCTTATGGTATCGTTAGATTTGGGATCCTTAGAGCTTAATAACGGGTCTCCAGCCCCAAATTTTGACCTGGAAGATTTCGAGTTGGACGACTTCAATTTGAACCAATTGAGTGTACTCTACAAATGGTACAACAGTTTATTCCTGGAAACAGAGTTGGAAGATACCAACAGACAAAAATTCATCCAGTTGATCATTTCATTAGTCGAATTCACTAACAATTGGATGATTGGTTCCATAATCAGTTTACCAGAGATATCAGAGTATCAATCGAAAAAGATATCTGCGATTATCGAGTCTCTCAACAATGTCACTCTTCCATTTATTATGCAATTGGGACAAAAGAAAGATGATTTCAAGTCTTATAATAAACTAGGAAACATCCAGTTCTTGGTACTGAGCCATTTGAAGGAGATCATGGAGAGATTCTACCAAGGAGAGTTATTTGATATCTCAACTGATGAATTGGTCAAGTTGATCCAAAGCATTTTTGTCAAGAGTGACCTTAGAGATAAGTACATTAGTGAGATCATCGAGTTCAGGAACATGAATTGACCCACTTAAATCTTCTACTATGACAATTTTCAACATAGTGTATGTTTATTACGAAACATATATAGGCATGGGGCCACCAAGGTATGTCATATCACCACCCGTATTGATGACTATCAAACTTTCCAATCACTTCTCTCAATCAGGCGACAACCTTTCCGCTGTTGACCTTCTTACCAGTCTTGGCAATGGTGTTATAAACTGTATCATAGTCGAGAGCATCATTAGTGGTGACATCTACTGTTTGCTTCTCCAAGGAAATATCAACATTGGAAACCCCGTCAAGCTTGTTGAGCACACGGTTAACAGCTCCTGAACACCCAGAACAGGTCATAGTGACATTGAAGTGGTACTTGTGGCCAGACATCGTTGGTAGGTAGAAAG
Source organism: Suhomyces bribrorum (assembly GCA_030561385.1). NCBI lineage: Eukaryota > Fungi > Ascomycota > Pichiomycetes > Serinales > Debaryomycetaceae > Suhomyces > Suhomyces bribrorum. The sequence goes on along the minus strand of JAKTXG010000096.1, from coordinate 31,616 downwards.
AAGGCTGGTGATGATTAGAAATTTACTTATCCTTATTAGTGTGGCACAACAGTCACGTGCAATCCCGGCAATCGGACCGAGATTACTGATCTCGAAATGAGTGGTCGATCATGCGTTCTGTCAGTATAACCGCAGCACATTGAAGATCACAAGGCTAGCCAGTATTTTCCCCCAGGAAAGAACACCACATATCAATTTCTACAAACAAATCTCGAGCTTTTACCAGTGTATCTATCACGTGACACGACTCGAACGATTAACTGGAGAACCAAGCTTACTGTGTAATTATATACTATATGTATTATTCTGGTTGGATTTAGAATGCTTGGAATATCTAACAATGGCTTCCAATTTGTTTTTAATTTTGCACCCAAATTTTGCACCCAATACTATTAGGCCATAGATCTAATCATATATTATAAAGTAAAGAGACAACATTCATAATTAAATATTTACAAGATTGATTGGAGAATTTCTTGTAGTTAGCGATCCAATTACCAGCTCTTTTCACCACTATTTTGTTCAGAAATATCAAATTCAATCCTATTGGATTTGAAATCAGCCTCCGTAATTCCAGACTTTTCACACATATCTCTGAAAATAGAATCCACCTCACCATACAAGTTCCAAGGAGTATCCATTGCAGCAATTTCACCTTTATCAAGAACAATAATTCTGTCATAATTTAAGATTGTCTTCAATCTATGAGCAACGCACAAAATTGTACAATGGCCAAACTCGGTCTTAATGGTGGCTTGGATTTTACTATCGGTTTCATAATCCACTGAGGAGGTGGCTTCATCCATGATCAAAATTTTGGTCTGTTTAAGTAATGCTCTGGAAAATGCCAACAACTGTTTTTCACCTAACGAAAAATTGGATCCATTATCAACTACTTCTTGCTCAATATGGAATTTATGTAATTGGTCTTTCTCAGTATTCTGCTTCTTGACTTTCACAAGCTCCGTTTCAGAAATCAAACCAGCTCTTCTTAAAGCATCCCAAATTTCTTCGTTGTGATACTCATTAAAAGGATCCAAGTTTCTTCTGATAGTTCCGTTAAACAAAACAGGATCCTGTGGAATAATTGAAAGATGCGATCTAAGATCGTGAAGACCAATCTTAGCAACATCCACCCCATCGATGTAAACTTCTCCCATATCCAACTCACTTAAACGGAAAAGACTAGCTGCAATTGATGACTTACCTGCCCCAGTACGTCCACAGATACCGATCTTTTCACTACCGTTGATGGTGAAATTCAAGTTATTCAATACTAATGGCAATCCAGGTCTGTAAGACATCGAGACGTTTTTAAATTCAATTCTACCGGTATCTGGCCAAGATGGTACCGGTTGAGTAGCTTGAATAGTAAAATCAGCTTCTTGTGGTAAATCATTAGCATACTCACACATTCTTTCTGCTGAGTTCATCGAATTTTCCAATCTGGAAAACATTCTGACAAGACTAACTCCAAATTGAGTCAATTGCATAGTATAACTGATCAATAAACCGACAGTCGCTGCACTAATTTTGAAGACACCTGTAACACATAAAATAGAGACACAGCATGTAATAAGAACAGAGAGAGACCCTAAAATGATATTCAACCAACATTGATTGGCAAAGTATAAAATACTGGCTTCATTTAGTCCATCAGTCAATTTTTTATTGGCATCCACGAAAGTTTGTTCGTTTCTATAGTTCTTAATTGTTGTCATTCCTCCTAAGCTCTGGTTAATGTTATTGAATAAATACGACCTTTTGATAGATTCAATTCTTTTAATTTCCCTAGTGGAGGCAATATAGTAATCAAGCAAAAAAACAAACATAGCAATAAGAAATGGAATAAGAGCAGCAATAACGGGCAAATAAATCACAATAAGTACCAAGGTACCACCAAGAGAATAAAGAAAATAGATCGCATACTTGTAAAGTTCAGCAATTTCATTATCTAAAGAATCAGTATCTTTAGTAAATCTGTTTAAAATTCTGCCAATGGGTGTTACATCAAGAAATGCCATTGGTGCATGAAGAATCCTGTCAACTGCAGAAATGTTTAAGCTTTTAGATGATGTGGAGCAGATATTTGCAACTAATATGAATACTCCAGAGACACATGAAACTAATAAGATATTAAATAGAACATAAAACCCAATGTAAAAGCCTCCGCTCTTGTGAAATTTATCGGAAACCCAGAATGATAACCAGGTATTTCCGAAAACAGTAAGGAAACCAGTGAGAATAATTAAGCATAACGAACCAATAACCGTTCCTGGAACACCCCAGATTGCACCATTGATAAAATATGACTTGTAAACTGCTAATTTGACCCCATTGACTTCTTTGGATTCTTCTTCAATAATTTTACCTTTGGCTTCATCAACGACAACGGAGACACTTTCTTGTTTCTCATCTTCGTCATCGACTGCAGCTTTTCTTCTGAGAAGTTTCTGATCAGTTCTAACAAACAGTTGATTATCGATAATTTCTTCCTCAATCTCCTTTTCTTCATGCTCTTCCTCAACTGGGTTCAGTTTGCTGAACGAAATTAATTTATTAAATTGTTTGCTTGTCTGAGAGAGATCTTCACTGGTACCAACCTCGATAGTATGGTTACTGTTCAAAAAAGCGATCTTATCAACATCGTTGGACATCGATAACTGATGCGTAGCCAATACGATTGTTTTATCCTTCAATAAATCCAAGAAACAATGCTTGATGATATGTTTACCCACCTTTGCATCAACTGCACTTAAAACATCATCTAAGATGATTATATCCTTATTTGCATAAACAGTTCTTGCCAAGTTGATTCTAGCCTTTTGGCCACCAGATAGAGTAATTCCTCTTTCACCGACTTCTGTAAGATCGCCGGCTTGGAAATTTTTCAAATCTCCTTGTAAGGCACATGCAAAAATGACTTTTTTATAAAATTCAACATCATACTCTTTTCCAAAAAGAATATTCTCTTTGATTGTGGCATTTTGCACCCATGGTTGATCTCCAAAAATCAAAGAGCCATCAATATTTACATTACCAGCAGTACATTTCATCAAACCCGAAATACCATTCAACAAAGAAGATTTGCCTGATCCAATTGGCCCAGTAACAATGACAAATTCACCTTTCTCTATATTTAAATTAATATTTTGTAACTTAAATGGCTCGTCATCGCTATCTAAGGATTTATTCCATTCAAATTCACAGTCCTCTAAAGACAAAGCATACTTTGTGTCGTTGACGAAGTTATAATTCAAAGGGTCTCCTTCTTCTTCAGCCAATAAAAATTCAAAGACTCTGGTAAGCCCCATGACTAAATCAGCACCTTGGGCCATGCCTTCTGGAAGAAAAGTGATACCGAGACTCAAGATATCAAAAGCAGAAAGAGCCGAAAAAGTGATAGCTGCAGATTTGGTTCCACCTTCAATAAGAAATACCACCACGAAGGTCATCATGGATGCTAAACCCGCTAAACACAGCGATAAACCTTCGATAATATTTCTCAAGATTTGAATTTTCAAGAGAAATTTGATTTCACTAGATCTAGACTTTATAATAGCATTAAAATAAGGTATTTCCCAAGAATAAATTTTAATCATCTTTAAATGGTGAATGACTTCAGAAGTCAAAGAGATTCTTTCATCAGTCAATTTACTCATAGAAGCTCTATAAGCAAAGAGTTTTTTGGTTGCATACCCAATCAAGGCAAAGAACAAAATTAAACAAGCAGCGCCAATAACGGCAGAAGCGTGAAGATTAATTGCCAAAAAAGTAAGGGCAATAATAACAGGAATTGGAATAGCAAAGACGTATGGCAAAGTTATTGTTGAAATTTGAATACGATTCAAATCGGTGGAAATCATCGAGGTGATTTTACTGTTGGAATATTTTTGTCTTGAACCAGAACTTAATCTGAATGATTTTTTAAACACTGCATCTGTCAACACACCTTTTGTGACAACACCAATACTGTAAGAAATATTAATAAAATGATTTTGAGACATTTCGACCACAAGTATCATCAAAGAAAATCCGAGAGCCAAGCCAACTCCTCTTCCTACATTAGAGGTTTGGCCAGCAATTCTTTTCTCAACAAAACGAGTCAAGTTCTGAGTCATAATAGGGCTTAACCCCATGAGCAACGCATTGAGTGATGCTAAAGCGATGGTGTAAATTATTGATTTCTTGAAAGTGAGGTAAAATATATAAATGATTCTTTTTTTAGACAAACCTTTCAAAGGCAGATCATTTTCTTCAGGATATTTCAGTTTAGCAATTTTCACCTGTTCAGCAAAGATCTCATTGAAACGATCGATGGCCGGTTGGACTTTCAAGTTTTCTGGCAATTCGTAAAAATCATTCTCGGTAAAAGTACGAGAATAACCAACGTTCAAGTTCGAAGTGACCCACCAAAAGAATAATTTACTTAACCAAGAAGCATTTTCAAAGGGGTATTTTTTCTGTTCCAGAGATGAAGGAATTGGGTAGACCTTCTTTGGGAATAGAAAAGATAGTAGACGTTTTTGGGGTTTGTATAGAGGCCCATGCTCTAGTTGTAAATCTGTAGAAACCATGAATGTCCCCAATTACAAGGGGAGTGGCTCGCGATTTATATTCGAGATAAAGGTACGGCTGTACGTTAAAGCCGCCAAAAGCGGTTACGCCCTTACAGAATAAAAAGAACAAATTGGGAGCCAAATTGAAGCCAGGAAATCGGAGAAACTGGATTCCCGAGCTACCCTCCCCAGAGAAGAAGCTTCTGTATTTGACCAGCACTACGTGAGACGTCATTCTAAAGATGGTATCTGCTATAGTTGCAACAAGCAGTAGACTCCACGGTTTTAAATCAGTAGCAAATGGAGCCGTGCGTAGTAGTAGCCAAAAAGAGTCATCGATTGTTATTATTGATGCCATTCATCAGCTATTTGGTGGCAAATTCCAGAGCCGCAACAGGAGGACCAAACGGGTGTTCATTTGAATAAATGTAGAGCCAGTACGTGATTAGAGATGGTGTATGTATAATTGACATGATGCATTGGCATGTACATGCATTACATGAAGTATTTTCCACAGCGAGAAAAGGTATGGAGAGCTGATAAAATCGTTCCAAACACATAGATGAGCTTAGATAGATCAGCGATGTAGAATGCAAGAGAACACTCCGTAAATGCAGTCGGTCACTCGTAGTTTATCCTCAGATAGGGGCGAGAGGTTGTGGAACCGACGCCACTAAAACAGGCAGGTGTTTTGACAAATGTGTGGAGTTTTTGGCACCAGCTGCAGGAATCTAGGTGATGGTAATGATACTTTTGCCTTTCTGTAGGGGACCAATTATAAAAGACCGTTGGAGTGCAACAAAGTCCACAAGAGTATGAGAAATGCCCATACAAACCAGTCCAAAATTGCTAACTTTGGAGTTAATATCACCAGATAACACCCCCAAAGTGTCAAATCATGCCCAAATCCACCGAGTTTCCAAATTACATCTCCTCTCCACCACCACCGCATCTATCTTGCCCCCAAACCGTCCACCTCGGATGGTTGCAACTTGGCGTGCTACGTGCTACGTGCTACGTGCTAAGTGCTACGTTTATGATTCCATGTTTTTGCACCTATTTGGTGGTGCGCCTCAAACCTTAATGTACCAGCAACCGGCTTATGGCTTATGGCCATTTACAGAGACAACCAGGCACAACTCCGCCAGCTCCGCCAGCTGCAACCAGTAAATTCGACGGGTTTGCGCCATCCCACCTTTGCACTCTCCTCCTTACTCTCCTCCCTTTTTGGCTCTCCACTGCTAATATGACAATCAATTGGACTGTCGCACTTTTAGGTGTCAATTCTCCATGTATTAGACACTATATAATTAGATACCGTATAATTAGTAGTGATTAGAAGGCCTAACGGAGCGAAGAATTACGCTTGTGCCCGTAGTACCCTCAGCTAACATCCAGACACATTTTTTCTCCCCTCTACTGCCCCCCCTTTCACTACTCTTCACTTCCCTTCACCACCTTTTAACCTGTTGGTTGATTGTCACGTTATCATACTGATAGAGCCTCACAAAAAATCCCAATTATCATCACCCATAACCACTTTATTTACCCACCATTCCATCACCAGCGACCAGATCGACACGGGGCTACGAAGGAGACATGGCGGTGCAACTCACGCAGGAAGATCTCGATATGGCTTCCAATACGATTCGGGATTCCGGCAGATACTATCATTATACTGGATCCGATGAGTACCACACCAATCGAACTGAATCGCCTCCCATTCACGCCAGCCACGAGTACGAGTTGAACCAATCAGAGTCCTTAACAGTGTTGTACAACCTCCTTTACGACGACTCGTCGCTCCTTTCCAAGACTGATATCTTGAGCATCTTAAATTCCTTGAAAAATAGAGAAGACCGTTTGCCGTTTGCAATCACCTCCACCTCTGAATCCGACCTCCAGGGCGTGGTGTGGCCACCGGGAATGAAAGAGAAGTTTTTTTTGGACAGGTCGAGAGTGGGCCAGCATAATTGGTTCCACAATATTCCCGGGTCCAGACAAAAAGCTAGTAGCGTAAGTGTTTGAACAAATTCATCGATTCAGTTTCTATTCCTTCAGAAAATATACTAACATTAGAACACAACCATAAGGACGTTCCGTTCCAACACTGATTTCTTCAACTTCCATAAATTCTTTTGTAAATTAAAACTCCACATCACCCATTTCCAACTTCGCAATTTGGTCTGTTGTGGATCCAATATCGCCAACGGTATCTATTACCCCCTGAGCTACTACCAAGACCATAATTCCCAAACCGTTCAAAATACCACCATAATAGGAAATCATCCCGAACAAGACCACGACGATGAATATCATACCTTTTTTAAAGTCAACCGGTTACGCCCCGATAACGAGCCCAGTGCCCAGACTGAGTCCATGAAGCTCGATTGTATTATAGATTCTCGGGCTCTTACCAAAAACTGCAATACCCGTATTTCTACCGTCACCAGTACCAACAACTATCTAGCTTGTGGCACTTTTGAAGGTGGATATATACTAGTGGATGTTTCCCAGCCTGATACCAGCAAAACCTTGGGTGAATTCAGTGTCACCCAAAACAGCGACGGTATAACCAATCATATTATAATCAACGAAAATAATAATGAACTCATAGTCTCTTCTAATGATAGAAGTCTACGGGTAATAGATTTGAATCGGAACATCACCAGAAATATGGTGGACTTGCCTTTCGCCATAAACTGTGCTGCCATCAACGCCCATAATACCAATGAAATATTCATCACGGGCGATCATCTCAGTTCGTTTATTGCTGACAAGAGGATCAGCAGAATGAACCTACAAAATGGCCAGGAATTCTCCGGTCACAACGATTTCGGTTTCAGTTGTGATTGGTCCACCAAAAACGAAAATTATCTAATTACTGGTAACCAAGATAGTTGTGTGCGATTGTGGGACCGCCGGAAACCTGCCACCGCTTTGCATTCATGGAGTGGATCCTTCGGCTCTCAGTCGTACAGTAGCGGGGGACCGGTTAGAAATTGTAAATTTAATTATAATGGTGACTACATTTCATGGGCAGAGAGTTTGGACCATATTGGAATTATCCGGATTGACGATCTTTTAGAGTCACAGGACCAAATCCAGTCAAGGGTACAATCTATCGACTTTATTGGCAAATGTACTGGCCTCAATTTTGCACCCATTGAAAATGGTAATGGGGAACAATTGATCATTGGAGTCAACGACTGTCCTTTGGGAGGAATATTGAGCTATAAGTTGGAGAGCCAACAGAAATCTTTGGACTTTGATTTTTGCTTTTGACTAGAGCTGGCTCCAGTTTGATCTGTCCTGTAATTACTTAGTTGTATCATTAGATGTATTTATTCAAGAGAACAAAGCTTGTAGAACTTATATGCTTAAGAACAGTAAATTCGGCAAGTTCATTTTCTGTATCATAGAGCCTATTGGGAGTTGATTGTAATCTATAAGTATATGACTACTGACAGACTGTGTGGTCTAAGGTTAACCTGATTTTTGAACTTATAGGGTAATTATACCTTGACAATTATCAATTATATGTAACGGGTTATTGATGTTTTATAGTCTTTGACATTTATCACAAATATATTTCATATAATTACCTGACTCTGAAACATTTTACAACAACTGTATAATCGATATAATATTATTCTTTATTTACAATACATTTACTATATATATACATTAAGCTTCTACAAAATATAAAACAGCTCCCATAAGCTTAGGATGCGTTACTGAATATCAAGAAGTAATAAAATGAATGATACTTCCATATCTACTACACATCTCTTACTACCATTCCCTATATAAACCTCGGTACTTGTTATCATCAATAATTCTATAACACCCTTATTTTTGATTGGTATTCCCCATGGAATTGGTTGAAATGTAGTTAAAAACTATAAATATCTGCTTGTTCTTGTTTAATATTGTACACTTTCGCCCATTACAATATATTTATAAATAATATATGTTTGTTTTCTTATATTTGTCTAATTATTACCGGATTACGATACAACAACAGTTGTTTCAGTCTCATGTATGCTCTATTTATGGGTATTTCTCCCATAACGGCCCCAGAGTTGCTTAAATCTATCTTCGTAGATCACCACATATCATCAACATTTTCACTCAACAGGAGTTTCCCACTGATATCCAGGATCATCTTGTCTAAGTTTTGGATCTTCCAGGTCTCCTTAACCATGGTACATACTACCCGGACCTTATTTCTGGCTTTATTGACTCTTTTCTCGAATTCTTCTACATTATGGTCTTCGTTGGTCAATGGTATACCATCTAGTATATGTGTAAGTTGAGCCAAGTGGTTGGCCAAAGTCTTCAGTTGATATCCTTCGATATTGGCTTCCCAGTTCTCCACCAATCCTTGAATATATCCAACTACTAAACTTCGTTGAAAGCCTGTTTGCCAGCCATATTCTTTGCCTTCCCTGAGCTGGTCTCGAGATGCATCTTTTTGGCCCTCTTCAAAGCCTTTTTGAAAGTACTGCTCTTCGAGATTAAGCACTTCTTCACCGTCGATAGCAAAATCGTCGTCCACCTCCATAAACTCGGCCATTGATACTGGTTTTATCCGATGACCGTGAACAGCTCTATTCACAATTCAACAGAAAGATATAAAACTCCAGATCCACAAGCAATCAGGTAACTGCTAAAAGGTACGGGCTAATCGACTGAATATCCTATTACTAAACAGAATCACAATCTATCCACAGATGAGGCACTTCCTATCTCAGTTAGTAAATCAATACTGTCCTTGAAACCATTCGCATCACCATCTCTTCTCGACGCCAGGTAGATATTACACCAAACCAACAGGGTACTGGATAGCCAATCATAAGGTTCAATTCATAGAAGCATCTACACCACTGTTGTCGTAGTCGTTATTGATCAAGCTAAACACCTAATCATTGCCGTGGTCTTTTGGCGATGAGCGACTCCGAGACCGAAGGCAACTTGGGCAATACCAAAAGACTCAAGCAAAAGCATAGAAATGACTTGAGATTGAACTATGACACCGATTCGGGTGACGAGACTGATTCGCCCGAGGATGTCAAGGAAGCCGAACCAAACGCTTCTGCTGCTGCTGTTGCTGCTGAAGATGACGATGATGATGACATGTTTGCTAGCGATAAGGAAGAAGAGGTCAAACCGCCCATACCAGTGCCGAAAAAGAAGCAACAGTTTCTTGACATCGACCAATTCGAAAAGGAAGAGGGTATTGGAGTCTATGATACCGAGCTGAACTACATAAAAGATAGGCTGGATGACGACGATGACGATGAAGAAGGCTATGCTGATTACTACAACCAAATGGAGACACATGAAGGGGGATTCACCGGGAAAAAGCCTAGAAAGGAGCCCAAGCTCGAAGCTTTCAATCTCCGAGACGAAGCAGATGAAGGTAAGTTCGATATGGACGGGAACTTCATTCCAAATCAAAAGGAAGACGAGCCCAACGCCGAAGATGAGGTGCTTGGACAGTTCAAAAAAGCTGATATCGCCAAAGCTAAGTTAGCTCAGCAGAAGCGACAGTTAGCTTCCAACCAGAGATTGGTAGAATCCGTAAATGAGAGTCTACAGCCATCTCTCGAGTCACTCATACAAATGCTTGAGCCGGCAGAGACTCCATTGGAAGCTTTGGCAAGACTCAGGCCTGCTAAAAGCAAGAAGAAATCCAAGCCAGATCAGCTGAGGCAGCAAGCCGTCATGTCTATGACCCATTTGTGTACGATATTGGGGGATGAGACCGAGCTTTCTGAAATCTACGACACCAGTCGGGAGCAGTTGATGAGGTTCTACCGGAATCGGTTTGGTATGGACTATACTGACAATCGAGGGGTCAAACGAGCTCGTGAAGAAGAGGAAGATGCAGAAGAAAACGAAGAGGTGCAGCCTGATTACGGCAAAAAAGTATGGCAGTTCCGATGGCTAGGGGAGTCTGAAGTCAATGGCCCGTTTTCCAATTATGAGATGGATCACTGGAAGTCAACTTATTTCAATGGCCAAGTGGAAGTAAGAAAAGTGGGCGAGCAGGTGTTCTTGCCCGTTGAAGAGGTCACTTTTGAAGATCAAGATGAAATTGAAACTGTATTATAAGTTAGTAACCTCTTTAGACCAGTGGTCTAGCTGAGGTTTAACAAGGTGTATTATAGGCTGGTTTTCTACTAGATATTAAATTGATTTCAGTAATATAGAAGATAGTTTGCAAAGTCTGGTTTTATTTGGCTATGCTGTTATACTTGTAAACTCTCTATTAATGACCATCGCTTAGCATATTTTTATCTTTGGTAACATCACTCGTCACCAAGGTACTCTAACAACGGGAAGTCCAAATCTTTGGCCAAAGTATCAACGGTGTCCCAGCTTATATTACACCTCCACCGTACTCTGGCTCCAAGAATATCGGAATTGGCTGATTTCACCAATAGACCCAAGGAGAAAAGAGTGGTAATTTGACTATTGAGATCAGTATTCCTGCTTAGAGTAAACTTTGCTCTTTCTAGTTCCTTATTCTCTTCTGTGATGATGGCATCTTGTTTCAAATCCATCATATTATCATCATCTGTCCTATTTAAGGACTGAGAATTGACTCGATATATAATCCCCAAAATAGCCAACATTCGCTCAAGATCAAAGAAATTGGGCGAAAGCAACCTAGAGTCTATGTCCTCTTTAATAAGGTGGCCACGTTTGTTTCTAACTTTGTCGGAAATGGCTCTCTTTTTATTCTTAATGGCTTTTAATTTAGAAAAATTATGGAGATCGTTCTTGGGGAGATTGAAAGATGCCAAATACGATGCAATCAAAATGTACTTGGAGTGAATAGGCAAATCCTTGACATTTGAATCGTGCTCCTCATGCTCCTCCTTCATGGTGGTAAAGTCCTTGACAGTAGAATTATTGATAATGCTTTCATTATTGAACAAATCGATACCGTCTCTGTATATTTTCACAAATTCCCCCAACTTATACTTGCCCGAAACCACTGGTTCAATAAACTGAGGCCATATACTTTCACAAATATTCACTAATAAATTCATATCGGAGCCAGTATAGGAGAAATATAAATCCACTATGATTTTGGCGTATTGTTTCCAGAATTCGGCGCGGGCTGGATTGGCATCGAGCGACGCTACTCCAAACTTACAAAACTGATTCGCCAGCAAGATGTCCACCACTTCTGATTCATAATAGTTTCTGAAATAAACATGCGGCAACGAGCTGGTCACTATATCCTTTGGATCATCAGAGGATACAATAAATACCACACTGATGTTGCTAATTCTCGACTGTTCTCTGAGCCTGGCAAAGGCAGAAAAGATCTCTCGTGTCAGCTCCATACACTGGTCAAATCGGTCAAGAACCAACACATGGTGGTCTTGATAATCAGCATACTCTACAAACCCTTCCAAGGCATTGATAAAAGTAGCAAACGTTTCACCCAACGTACCAAATTTCACTTCCCCGTGGTAGTCGTGGCCCACTCCACTATCTGCCTTTATTCGTTTAAAACACCGTTGTAGAAGCACCTTTCGGGTTATACATTCGTCACACCTGACAATTGTTCGATTGACCCCTAACTTCTGCAAAAAACCTTCGACTGTGTGGGATTTTCCAATCGATTTATACCCATGTACAACAGTAGCCTGTGCCAGCACAAAAGCGTCTTGTGAGATGAAAGACCGAAGAAGATCGATCTCGTCATCCCGGCAGAGGATCGATTGTTTGAGGGAGTTGGTGTCTTTCTCCGAGAGCATCTGAGCGAGCCAACTGGTATCTTGAGCCGATCAATGGTTTGGCTAGGACCAGTGTTATCAATAGTGATGGTATATCATCGCGATGGAGACTATAACCAGTATGCAGTGCACCAACGGGTCCCCAGATTTCGAGTTTGGGGCTGCAATTGATTGGTGTAGGGACTGCGGCAGGGGCATGTCTGTATTCTTACAATTGAATTTTTACCAGCCTTTGTCTTGAATACAGGTGATGATTTTCATCAAATACAAATACATATATATCTATATCTGGCAAAGTAAGTTCATGTTAACGTAGTCAGATACTGTACTATTTGCTAGCTTCGTTGCGTGTACCAAAAAATGAATTATTTATAGCCCTCTATAATTCCATTGATGTAGAGCTAACAACATTGGTATATAAAATAACTGTGATACTTCTAAAACCCAAACATAATGAGTTGATGCAATCATGAAAGCCTAGAATACAGTTTACAAGTACATTAGAATATTGGAATATGAAATACCCTAATAATTTTGGGAGATCTATTTTCTTTGATTAATTTTTCGAATGAAACAGAATTCAAAGGCTTTAATTAGAGTAATATATTACAGGTATACACGTCCTTTATATGATACATTAATGAAACTAATGAATTAATAATTAAATTAAACTATACGATTATTATACCCGTTCTTCCACAATTCCCTTTAGCAATTGTAGATTATATATTTTTGATACCCTTCCGAATACCTCGAGTCTTCTCTCGACATCCTCGTGTTTTATGGTCTCAACCCAATGGCCAGAACACTTACAATACTGACTCATATTGGTCCCTCTAATCTGGTTACACTTGTTACACCTGTAGTCCTGGGTTAGGAAATTTGTGACCACCTTGTGGAACTGTCCAATTAATTCTTCTTCGATGGCAATCTTGTTATATGGCTTATTGCAGTTGGTACAGTTCCATACCCAGGCTTCTTCGTCTCTGCACAAATCAACGTCCCTGACATAATTACAATAATCACATATCACATGAGGAATTTTCAATGACGTGCTTGGGTTTTTAAATGCAGCTTCATTACTGAATTCCTTGACTTCAAAGATAGAGAGCAACTCCTTTCTCAAGAGCCTTACTTCTATGATTCTCTTGCTTGAGAGACTAAAGATAGCACATAAGAACTTTACAAATTCAAGAATAGGATTCTTCATATGGAGGTGTGATCCTGGATGAACCGGGAATTCATACTCTTGGGCAAAGTTGGGATTAAGAATCGATTCGTTTTGACGATTGTACAATTTTTCAATTCTTCTTTCAAGTGGTTTTCTGAACACTTCAATTACTCCATTAGACAAATCCTCTTCTTCAAGTTCATTGGAGTCCAATTTCTTCTGTCCCTTAAGAATATGGGCAATTTGGGTTATTCTCTGAGTGGACTGGGTCCCGGTCAAAGTCTCATTCTTGTGTTTTGTCAAAGCATCCAAGAAGATAATCAACCAGTCTTCAAATTCACTTTGATATACAATGGGCAAGAATTGTTTGATCTGCCATTTGTTAATGGGGATTAAATCTTGCGTATCTTCACTGGTGATACTAGTACAATATCTACCCCCAAAGTTATATTCGTCCATCCAAATCAAAATATCCCAATACTTTACCACACGAAGATCCAAATAATTGAACAATGGCTTTGATCTTGCAGCTTTGAGGATATACTGACCATAAGAATAAGAGTTTTCGACCGATACCTTCGTGGTTTGGATCAAAATCCTGTTTCTATCAGCAAAAATGACCTTTGAGTTCATTCTTCTGAATTCTCCAATCAATTGAAGCAACGCCTTTGTAGTAAGATTATGAACATGGTAATGGAGTGCATAATCATACAAGTATGACTCTTTTCTTTGTACCCAAGTGACTAAGTTATTCATCATTGAATCAGCATTGATATTGTTCTTCATAGCATCATCCCACCAATCTTTAACCATTGATCTTAAGATCATTAATGCCGGTGTAGAGAAAGAATCTTCAGCCATAATCGATGCACCGTTATTTTTATCATATTGAACTGTGTCATCTGCCAAGTCAGTTCCTTCAGCTTCGTTGATCAAACTACTGGTGAGAATAGTATTAATCGTAAGAGTTCCGATTTCCACTTCCAAACAGGCAGTTTCATAAATTTCTGGATTATTTATATTGGGGAAATCCAAATTTTCAAAGTCATTGGCACTATCTAATTCTACCCCTCCGTGATCGGGTAATGGACTAGACGACCACCATAACACAATGTTATTCGATGATAATCTTCTCGAATATTCAATATCAATAAGGAACCCTACATTTTCAATCTGGAGGTTGCACAATGGAACATTACCGTACTGAGCAAGAGAAATCAAGTTTTTGATCCAAGATGCAAGAACAAAGTAATGATTGATGATACGCTTTGAAATTAATGATTGCCAACCAATCGCAGGCAACTCCAATTCACTGATGTTCATTTTGATGGTAGGAAACTCCGAAGCAGCTGTTAAAATATTCAAAATCTTGTTGTAGTATGGAGACTGCACTGCCAATAATGATTTTGACTTGCTTTCATATACCTTGCTAAGAGTTTGGTTAAGTTTCTTGAATAATTTCCCACTATCATTATAATAATGAGTTTCAAAAGCCATGGTGTCTTGGTAGCTAATAATATTGTACAACTTACCAAGTCTATTCTTTTTGGCTTCGTAAATCTCCTTATAAATCTTGTCCAAGTTACTAGGAAGTTCTTGGGCATTGTTTGAAGGCTTCAAAATAAACATTTCTGTGGTTTGGTCCCACGATTTGAATACCGTAAAAAATTCATAACTGTTGGTGACGATATGAAGCAAATAAGCAATTCCCATGTCAAACCTCTTAAGGTAATCCTTGGTATTTACTTGGATAAGATCCTCAGTATTGAACCCATTTTTCAATCCTCTACCCAAGGCACCAACTTTGGTATCATCGAATCTGACTGTATTACCTAAATCGATGATGGCACGGTCAATGGGACCAATTTGGGTTTCATACAATCCGAGCAAATTGGAATCTTGTAACAAGCTATTGAACTTGGTTGCCTCTTCATTATAAGTATTCTCACTCATTGTTAACTTGTATAAATTAGTTCCGTTGTGCCCATTTGGCAAGATGGCAGACGACTTTTCTATTTGGCAACCTGGAATAGTCTTTCTTGGAGATAATTCACTCTTAAAGGCTGCATATATTTTTTTGGAAACGTGGAAAGTGAACTTATGAACCTTATTGTTGGCCAGAATGTAAACTTTAACTTCTCCTGGTTTGGTAGGATCAAGCTTATACTCCAAAATTTCCCAATTGGAGCCTGCAACATTCTCTGCTTGCTTCTTAATGATTCCTCCCACTGTAGATCTGTGAGAAGATTCAGCATTTGCACCGAATATTTGGGTTCTTCTCTCTCTATTTTTGGCCTGTTGTCTCCATTTGGCCTTCTGATACTGGAGGAACCCTGCATAATCTTCAGTCATTGATGGACATGGCCCATTTAAGATTGCTTCATTTCTTTGTTCCTCTTCAATATCTTCATTGGTTGGTACATTTTTCCGTTTTCTAGAAGTAACTTTTCCAACTTTGGGCTTTGGAGCTGTTACCATTCCAAAATCTTCAATATCCTTAACTGTCAGCTTTTCCTTGGTGGTTGTGGTGAAAAATTTGGTTACTGAGGTTTGTCTCTTGGTATCTTCACTAGTCTTGATTTTTCTAATTAACCAGTCCGGATGTGGGACTCTGGGAACAGGGTTTTTAACATTTTGAAGGGCTGCAGGGATCGAAATAATTTTTTGAATAACTGAAGCCAATCTTTCAGCATAATAGTCCCAGTCAATCACGTCACGAGGACCAAAACTGGTCAATGACTGATCTTTTAACCATTTCTTGAGGAAAAACTCTTTTTTATCTGATGAAAAGATAGACACTGGAATGGCTCTTTCAGTAACAGGAGCACCAGATGGTTTAGCACTAATAATATATTTTGTGGCTAAACCGGCATCTTTCACCATTTCTTCCCCCAAAAATTCACCCAAACGACGGGCAGTAGTGATATTTGTAGATTTTTGGTTTCCGTATTCAGCTAAACTTTTGGACATGGATCTATTTTCACAAATAAGTTCAATTAAATCTTCATCTTCAAGCATACCACCTTTGGTCTCCAAAACATCCAACCAATTGTTGGCAACAGTAGCCACAGACTGATAACATCCTTCAAGGGTATCACCTTCCAAGAAAAGTTTGAAAATATCTGATTGAAAATTCTTGATCAATCTCAATTCACCTCTTCTTTTTAATTCAAAACCTTTCAATTCGGCTAAAGTTCCGTCGTCGTTAAATACAGCATATCTTTTCTTCAATCCTTTACCTTCTTCTTTGGAGGTTGGCAAAATCATTGCCTTGTAGGGCCCATCCACTTCGAAGAAAATAGAATTGTCGGATCTGGTTTTATATTTAAAGGTGTCCGGATCTACCAAGTCCTGGTACTGATGATTTGTGAAATCTTTATGAACCAAATAATTCAACATGGAACATGGATATTCCAAGAAAATTTTCTTACCATCTTTAAGCTTCAAATTAAAGTTTTCTGGGAATGATTTGGGTAAAATACACCAAATACCATCGGTATCCAATTCCAAAGGTCTACCGATTCTTTCCACTAATTTTCTAGCCATTTGAATTATAGTTGCACCAGTTAAGCAAGTGACACCAGCCATTTCCATGGAGTACCAACGAGAACCCTTTCTCATGACATAACCGTAAAAAGAATTTAAAATGACCTTATGGGCCAATTGTAACGAATCATAAAGAACCACCATTTTCTTGGCTTCATCTTTGCCAATTTTGTCTTCAATTTTAGATGCTTTACCCTTCCAAACCTTCGCTAGACCCTTAAATTCGTATCTACGATCTCTAAAAGATCTCACTGTATCCACATAGAAGGGATTTTCCCTTTGACAAATAATGGCTTCTCTTTGGACCACTTCTGTTTGTTTTATCCGGTGATAAACCTTTCTAGAATAGTCACCCAATCTTTTTTTGATCAATGATGCTTGATCGGTATAAGGTAATTCGTCAAAGGTCCTTGGTGGTAACCACGATTTGGAAGCAGGAAATGTTTCATTTTGTAATGTTCTTTTGATCATTCCATATTCACTCATTTCAGCAGGAAAGAATTCACCTCTCCAAGACCATGGTAATCTTCTATCACAGTTTTTGCCAGGTCTATTGAAATCGCAAGCTGCACAATCCTCTTCTTTTTTCATGGAATCGGGCTGCAATCTATTGGAAGTCATGATATTAGGGTACATGGAAGCCACATCGACGTGATAAATCAATGGCTTTTCCTTTCTGATGGGATTATCTTTCAAATCTTGTAAACTTTGTTTGATCTGGTTGTAAATTTCCTGGTAATTGGTGACGTCTTCCACCTTTTTGCCGTTTTCCACCTCAATACAAAAGTTTATGGAATTCTCTAAATTTCCAATCAATTCTTCAATGGCAGTAGGGTCAATTTTAAAGTCGTTTTCAAGGTCACTTCTAAACACACCTGCTTCTAAAGACTCCACATGACCACCCACATAGGTTTCTGATTCTAGCAAATGGCCATCATAAAATCTTTCAATGGGGTCAGTATGTTTATTGGGCAATAAAATAGTTTTTTCATATGCCTGGACTTGTAATAACATTTCACACAAAGTACCGGTCCCTTTTCTCAACACTTCATCGGGATTTAAGGGAATAATCGTACATAACGAGAAGATAAATGGATGGACATATTTGTAGTATAAGTAATAGGTGGCCACTGCATCGGAAACGGAATATTCTGCCAATACTTGGGGTTTTTCATATGCATAAGGAGTCATAAGTTCAGGGTCAAGTTCGGTGGGATTATATCCCAATTTGGATGTGGTAACGGCTTTCAAACCTTGGGATCCCTGAGGTAAATACGAATCTCTCTTGACCCATCTGAAACAGTCCATATGGACACAATATTTAGATTTATATTCGCCTTCATTATCTTTGGCGAATCCGATTTCATCAAACATATCAAGATCATGGAAACGAGACCTGTTTTCCACAAACGGCCAATCGAAGCCATCACCATTGAAAGTAGCCACAACTGTAGGTCTGACTTCACGAATATGTTCGTAAAATCTTAATAAAACGTGTTTTTCATCGGGTTCATTGAAAATGGTGAAAATCCCGGGATATTCTGGCTTGGGAGTATATTCGAAGTCCTCGATGTCTTGAGAAATAATCTCTCTATTGGTGATTAAATAGCCTTCTCCGTCTATCATATACGAGATCATCATGATTTGATCGATTTTGGCATCGGGAAATTTCAAAGGGGCCTTAGTAGTTTCGATATCGAATGCCAACACCACAGGGTCGGCAAATGCAATTTTTTCCTTGTCTTCTTCCAACGTCACCTCTCCATGCTTGACGTAAACATTGTACCATTTCCCCACACGAATGTCCATATCGATGGAAACTCGTACATGATAGGGGACATCGTACTCTCTGATATCATCAATGAACTCGGAAGGATCAGAAAAGGCGTCGTCGGGCTTGTCGAGATCCATGTGGATTTCTGTCCCATTGATATTATTAAGATTATTGAAATTCATTACACTGTAGACGTCACGGTTGTCTCTTTTCAACTGGTTTTCCTTGACTATGGGTGACAATAGTCTCCGTGCCCCCAAAAGATCTTGGATATTGTGAAAAGTCAACTTGACCAATGTCTTTTTGATTCCTACCAAATGGTTGGGCAATGATAAGTCATCTTTAAGGGTTCGGGAGATTTGTTTAACGTTTGTGGACTCCAAGAACTTGCGGATCCATTCCTCCACATCAGCTTCTCTTCCCGGTATCACTTCTACGAAAAAATAGGGATCAAACTGGACAGTGGTCTTGAACGAGCCTCCTTCTTCGTCAAGAAAATAGTAGTCTACTCCCGAGTATCCTACCAAAGACTCGTCTCCAGGGATGGTGGTGGCATGCATGTTGACAAGCCAGCCCTTGCGGGGTCGGGTGCCATCGCCTTCACCGTGTTCAACCCGGTCAAAGCCCATCATTGAGTCAATATGGTCTACTCGTTGCACCAATTCTCGTTTCAGTATGGCATCGTTTAGCATGGGGTTGTTGGCGATATAGGGGTCTATGGGCTCAGCATTCTTATTTCTGAATTCGGTCTGGACCTTGTTTTTGACGAACCGGGCCGAAGTTGACCCTTTAAACGAAGGCATTGGTGATGGTGATGAAATTGAAAGATGCAGAAAACAAGGCGAAAATGGGCGAAATCTAAGGCGATTTTTGGTGAATTGTTGAGTCCCACAATTTAATGTACGCCCTGAACGTGTGGGTTATTCAGCAGATGCAAAAAGTTGGGTATTTCCAGGGATACTGGTTCTCTGGAGGGTAGTTGGTGATATATAGAAGTGATGAGCTACACGTTTGGGACGCGTCGCGAATAAATCACGCGTATCGCCAGCCTCCACTACAGTAGAGTAAATGAGAGAAGAGACGTCAACAACGTGCAACGACTTGGGAAGACGTGAAGTTGACTTTCCTACTGGGTGTTATGTGCTTTTGAAAGACTCTGGCGGTTACTGGCGGGTCGGACGAACGGCACATTCTGTTTAGTGGAGCTGTTACTGTGTACCACCTCGCTGGCCGTACCGCTAATTCCTCGCTGGAGTAGAAAGTATTTGGGTTAGCTAGTGAGGAATAGCGACCGCACCTCTGCGAAATTTAGCGAGATATCTAGCGAGGAATGGGGAGACCCTCCACGCATCAGCCAACTAGAAGAAATACAGTGTTAGAGTACTTGCTTACAGATCTGTGTCATCTAGCTGTTGAAAGCTGGTTTATTACTCTCCATATAAAGTATCTCTGAAATTTAATTTAAACTGAAATTTAATTTAATTTCGTTCACATAGCTCAATACATTAGTATATTTGGGGAGTTGGATATTTGTCTTCTTCGTAATAATACTGATTTTTGCTATATCTTTAATTTCTTATCTTGTTGAACTGGCATCTGATGTAGTACTGGTTCCAGACAGTACTTGAAGTATTGGCAATTAATTAATAAGTCGAACTATTAATCTTCTAATAGCTATTATTATCCGACATTAATTCGAGCTGATACCATTTAGTTTAGTACTGCTAATTGACTATTGGACCATTGGTATTATTATTATTTTATGTATATATTAGCTTTCTTCAAGTTGTCACCTTTGGAAATTCTGACAATTGCCTTCTATTCTTGAGTTCTGCAATATTGAAACTAATTTCATTGGACTGCCCTTTTATATTTATTATGAACAATTCATAGATATTTCTGTTAAAATAGATTGTTGCAAGCTACAAAAGTGGTTCTCTATAAATTCATCTCTACACTTGTAGCCTTATTAGTCGTTACTCTCCGTCTAATTGTGTCTTTGTAATAAAAGTATAGTAGATTGTAGTAATCAAAAGGTCCCTCGAACAGATTGATAATTAAGAAGCTCTGGGTGGATTCTATCCAGCAATTTCATCACACTTCTTTTGTCTAATCCGTCTAAAAGAGTGTATGGCTAATTATCATCACTTCAAAAACTATGTTATCAAGTTTCTTTATATCTTTGTTGCAATAGCCACAACTCAATATATCGCTACAACTTGTAATGAGAATATTATGATGACAAATATACCTGATAATATAGATTTCATTTTACCGATACGATTTTACTTGCCAATTTAGTTTTAAAGCAGTCGATATTTCAATTTATCTTATAGATATAACTGAATATTGTTTTTCAATAGGTGATATATTCTACTGATTGAAATAATTATTTAATCTGACAAGCTTGGTACTTGTAATCTTTTATTTGTTGATGAAGTGATAGCCAGATAAGTTTGAGCTTGAGCTTCATTTATAAATAAATAAAACATACCTGATAACTACTTCTTTGATTGTAGTCGGTGCATTGGACTTATTTAATTCAATAAAAGAATACTTGCTTTGCTGTGCCTTTGATTGTTGATTGATATACATTTCATTTATTGTATTCATATCCAGTGTCCTAGGCAGAGAAGTAAGATTTTGATGGATAAGCGATATAATAAGCAATTATTACAATTTGTGTTCTTGTGATATCGATATCCAGTTATCCACCTACATATTATGACATGAAGAAAGGGATCTATTGAGGCATTCGCATACCTAGCTACTGAAAACACTATATTATTTCAAGTTTCAGTCGTCGAGGATGTACCAGTGATTGGCCACACAGTTGCTAGTTTGCTTAACGACTCATGTAAAGAATAATCAAGCCTTGCACAATCAACGAGTAAACAAACAAGAACTGAATCCTGATTCTTCTTTGACTTGTGGTGACGGTGTTGGAGGTGCCGTTAACAGTGTTGGGCAACACCAAGAACTTCAAAGATCTCATCAAAAATACCGATAAATTAATGATGAAAAAGAAGATCACTGGATAATAGGACATCCAGCCATTTCCAAAAGTATGCTTCCAGCACAACAAGAGAATGATGGAAACGTACTTGTAGCCGGAGAAACTGACCAAGTCCCACAAGGAACTTTGAGTGGAGCAATTCAATAAATACAACCCCACCTTGAAGATCCCAATATCAAGAAAAGAGAATGCAAGGGTTTGCGAGGCCAAGTATCCAAACACTTGCGGGTGGAAGTCACCCTTTAAGCCCTGGAATCCTGCCCATAACAAGATATAGGTGACAAACGACACCAATGGAATATACAAGTCGGGAGCATTGACATCGTAGATGGGAGGAGCGAACCCGTTGGAATTGGCGTTGCCAGGCTCGCCGGTGACCTCGGCGGTGGTCAACCGGTTCCAGTTCTTGTTATGGTATGGAAACAAGATCAACAATATCTTTTTCAACACATATGAGTTACTCACCTGGAAATAGTACTTGATGTCGCCGGTTCCGGGGAAAAACGTACCGAACGACTGCTGGAGGTATTGATTGGAGGTTTCAAACTGGCTCTTGGCGAACTGGGACGCGATTGACGCTGCCTGGTCGTTCAAGAAACTGGGGTACGCCTGGCCAGGCTGTTGTGGCTGTTGATGTTGATGTTGGCCCGGTGGAGGGGCGGTGCCTTGTTGGTACTGATTCTGGAAGGCCGGGTGCTGGGGCTGGGGGTGCTGCAAGTTCTGGGGCGCGGCACCTTGCGCCTGGAATCCGTTGTTTCCGTATGGGTTGTACATCGGGGTGGTGATGTTTGATTAGAAGTTTGTCACTGTTCTTCTACCAACTTGCTGGCGCGGTGGTACCGTGGGTATTTGAGTGTTTGTGTCCTGCATATAGCACATTTGTAACGTCCTATTTTGGCCCATTTGCCCTTGTTTTCTTCTATCGAAGTGGTTACTATCGTACTTCCATGCTCTTTCTTTCTGATGGTCTCTTTGGGAGACACTTTTACCCTAAAACTGACCCGGTTAAACAACCCAACTCCGTGGTCACGTGATGTTCTCTGGCTGATGTTTTGGTGCTGCCGCGGGACTCTAGCGAGAATAGCGGAGATGGTACTGTGATTGTAGTGTGGTGGCGGTGCGACTGGCGGTACCACAGGGACCAACAATGCTAGGACGAAATATCGCCTTAGTATATTATTGTATATCCACTTAATATACTGCTTCACTCCAATTGAAGTTTGGAGAATGGTGGCTGTGCTTGATGTTTATATATAGTATGTATATAGTATATTTTTCAGTTGGAGATCTTTTCAATTACACTCTCCCACCTGTAGGGTATTCTTGATGACTATTGGGGTATGCTGGTTACTGTATGTACAATTTACATTTTTTACAGTATTTCTCCAACCACACTAGCGTTCATACGGAAGATTAGTTGTATTCCCGCCATAAAGTATATATCGGGGTATTTTACAACATTATTAGCTTACTTTTTAATTTTACCATGGGCCATTTTTCTTTATATTTCATTTTATTTTCCCCATGCCATTAAACCAGTTCCTCAGGACGTTTCCATGAAACGGCCAAATTTGTCCAAAAAAGAATAATTCTTTGCTAACTACTCTCAATCAATTTCAATTTCTTCTACATTTATTAGCATACTTGAGGCTAGATTGTTATAATTAATTCATTCCAAAATAATTCCAATAAATATGTAGCCTTTGGTATTTAGGTAAAATGAAAAAGTGTATTTATATTCGATTATCTTCATGTCCATCTAGATGATGGGAATTCGTAATCTTTCACTATTTTGATATTTTGTGAACTTCATATAGCCAGACATCTAAAGATGATCATAAAGTTTCATAGCACAATATTTATCCGCTTCCCTAAAAATCCTTGCACCAGTCTCCAAATATTATAGATTCCTTTCATGTGTATCTAGATGTATCTTAGATTAACCATTCATATTGATCAGTTGGGGCTCTATTCTTCTTTTTGCACCTGTTTGCTTATTAGCGAAATTGCGAAATTTTTCACGGCTTCTTTTCATTTTCCACTCGTTAATATGAATTGCCCACTCAACAATATTTCTCTAGCATCTTTGTATCAGTAAATTAATCAACAGAGAAGTTCTTCATAATAAGTTTCGCTTCATCTAGGTGTTGGAACAGTAATTCGCAGCCAGTGTCCTGCATATGGGCGTTTCAACCCCCAATTTGACACACCTTTTAACCCACGGTTTGGTCACTTTTCAACATATAAGTAGTACAAGCAGATACCTCCCGGCTATAGCTACTCGCCACTGTAATTCAGCAACACTCTTGAACAAAACTGACCCGGTTAAACAGGCCAACTCCGTGGTCACGTGACCTATTCTTCCAGAGCACCTAATCGTGCGGCGGTAGCAATTGGTGCCCTGCATAAAGGTCAACACTAAGGCACGAATTGGACCACTTCGAAGCCCAATTCCTAGACAAAACTTGTTCTGTAGATACCTAAAGGCCACCGCAGTATGCTCAACTTTTTCAGCAACATTTTCACCCCAAAACTGACCGGGAAAAACGGGCCAACTCCGTGGTCACGTGATCCGTTGGTGGCTAGAGGGAATCATACGTTGCAGCGGCCAGTGCACAGGGCTCCACCACTACAGCAACCTGTGAGCAACCAACGTCAACCTCAACAACTACGGCTTTGCCTCCAAGTACTACGACAGCACATACTAATGGTAGACGGAAAAGTTCTTGTGGTTTCCAACCGGTTGCCGGTGACCATCAAAAGACAGGCCAATGGATCATATGATTATTCCATGTCATCAGGAGGATTGGTGACAGCCTTACAAGGATTAAAGAAATCGACCGAGTTCCAGTGGCTAGGATGGCCGGGGTTGGAGATCCCGGCAGACGAACAGGCTCGGGTGGACGGCGACTTGATGGAGAAGTTCAATTGTACCGCCATCTATCTTAATGATACCATTGCTGACCTCCATTATAACGGGTTTTCCAATAGTATTTTATGGCCGCTTTTCCACTATCACCCGGGAGAAATGAACTTCGACGAAAACGCCTGGGCCGCCTACATCAAGGCCAACCGGGAGTTTGCCATCAAGATCGCTGGCCAGGTGGAAGACGATGATATGGTGTGGGTCCATGATTATCACCTCATGTTATTACCACAAATGTTACGGGAAGAAATGGGCCCCACCAAGAAAAACGTCAGAATCGGCTTCTTCTTACATACACCTTTCCCTTCCTCGGAGATATATAGAATATTGCCGGTCAGAAAGGAGATTTTAGATGGAGTTTTAAGTTGCGACTTGATTGGGTTCCACACCTACGATTATGCCAGACATTTTTTGTCTTCAGTATCACGGATTGTATCCAACGTCACCACTTTGCCCAATGGAATCGAATACAATGGTAGATCCATCAGTATCGGTGCCTTCCCCATTGGGATCGACGTCGAAAAATTCACTGAGGGCTTGACAAAGCAACCAGTGATTAATAGAATAAACCAATTGAAAGCAAAGTTCGGTGATACAAAAGTCATTGTGGGTGTTGATCGTTTGGACTACATCAAGGGCGTTCCCCAGAAAATGCATGCGTTTGAGATTTTCCTTACCGAAAACCCTGAATGGATCGGCAAAGTGGTGTTGGTTCAAGTTGCAGTGCCTTCCAGAGGTGATGTCGAAGAATACCAAAGTCTTCGTGCCACCGTCAACGAATTGGTGGGACGGATCAATGGGAAATTCGGAACGGTGGAGTTTGTCCCCATCCATTTCTTACATAAACCGGTTCCTTTTGATGAATTGATCAGTTTATATAGTTTGTCCGACGTGTGCTTGATCAGTTCCACTCGAGACGGGATGAATTTGGTCAGTTATGAATATATTGCATGTCAGCAAGATAAAAAAGGTACTTTGATTCTTTCCGAGTTTGCTGGTGCAGCCCAATCTTTAAATGGAGCCATCGTTGTTAATCCTTGGAGTACTGAAGAATTGAGTGATGCCATCAAGGAGAGTTTGACGTTGCCCAAGGAAAAGAAAGAACTCAACTTCAAAAAGCTATTCGATTATATTTCAAAGTACACTTCCGGGTTCTGGGGTGAAACCTTTGTTAAGGAACTCTACAAGTGCAAGGTTGAAAAGCAACAAAAGTGATTGCTGATGTCCTTGATGGTTTTTTTTATTTTTTTTTTTTTGTGGTTTCTTTAGGTTTCTAATGTTAACAGTTATTTACCAACTCCTGACAATTACATTGACTAAATATATATGGATAAATGGCCAGGCTATCAATAATCTGGCGGCCCAAGAACTGAATAAATAATGATGTCTAACTCTACTACTTCTAATAGTTCAGTCCACCACGTCAGAAAACGTGGGTTCTGTTGTTAGTCTGGAAAATGTATGGGTCTGTAAGTTCTGTCTAGTTAGAGGAGTCAAAAGCTTCTTGTTTTCCTTGTTGTTCTCCTCATCATCTGACCCTTCGGTGAACAGTTGAAGTTTGTCAGGGACAGGATGATTCAATTTTCCAGAAACTGCAAGCTCCTTTCCTGGAAGATCAGTGGTGATCACCTGGGGTTTGATTCCCAATTTCGATAGCAAGGAGTTATTGGAGAATAAATAAGATGAGCCGGGTGACATTCCTGGCTTTGGTTGGGTCAATACTATACTTTCAGAGTACAACGAACTATTTGGTAGTTTTGGCTTGTGGGTATAGAAATGTTTTTCTTTTCTTTCTGATTCATTTAGATGTTTTTCTTTTTTAATGGTGGGTGGAGAAGGCAGTTTTTCTTCTTCCTCTTTGAAATGAGTGATATCTTCTTCGATATTTTTGGCCGAACTAAATGCCGTCATCAAATAGGGCATTTCATCGGATATAGTAGTTTTCTGGAATAATGCTGAGGTCGATAAGGACGAGACCGAGTCCTTGCGCGGGATTCGGGGCGACAGGTCTTCGTTGAGCTTGGTGATGGAATGAATCATTGGGGGCTGGGTTAATGACGACGAATATAACGAGTTACTGGCCTCGGAATCGGAATAATCGTAATCGGCATCGTCGTCAGACGTCATGAGTTGATGTGTGCGAGGAGTGGAGCTATGAGAGGATGGTCTTTGGTGGTGGTGGCGACGGTGCTGAGGATGATGATGGCCAGATTTGGGCGTGGGGACTGGCTTGGTGTCTGACAGATACACATCATCGTTGTCGATATCGGACTCCGGGTCGCTAGTTCGTACCACCACTTCCTTGACCTTCTCAAGTTTGAAGGCATCAAACATTTTTTCCATATCGTTCATCACAGCCAAACACTCGTATTTTGCCTGGGAATCTTCCAATTCCACCGCCAGGTTCAATTGCTTCAAGAGATTAACGATGAACTTTTTATAGGTCAAGATGGTGGCGGTATCGTCGGCATCTGCCAACAACAACTCCAAGTCTTTGCCTATAAGAATTAGCTTGGCCTTCAGGTATGCTACCGTCAAGTTGTCGGCCACTTCGGTCTTGAGTTTGATATTGCGCAACACCAATGAAGTAAGGAGAGTGCCGCTATCGGATATATAGTCCAAGGGACTCAACGTGCGTGAGGCCTTGGTGATGGAGTCGATATCAATGCTGATCCGGTTCAACTTTTTATTCATCTCATTGCAAGTGGTGATGACTTTATCGGCGACATTATTGTTGAAGCTCTTGAGCTTATCATCTTCATTGCTGAAATGGAACTCGCTGTTGAAATCTAGCGATAGAAACTCCCAGCTCTTGAACGTAAGCGCCAACTTCTCGAGCGTCTGAAGAATCGTAAATGAAGACAGACACAATTTGCTCACCTTTCGCTCGGTCAATGGAAACCCATTGATGATCCCGATAAGCTCGCTGGTCTTGGACTTGTCCTTGTGGAGGTTGGGATCTCGTGTTAGCCGGATGATGGGGTCTTCATACCGTTGGGTGGTGGCCATGCTAATGATATGAAGCTAAAAAATGACTTAGATGCAATCGGGTCGATGGAATAAATGCTATTGATGATATGATGTTTGTGACTACACTTGGGTGTGGTCCATGGAATTTGGGGGAGGTGGGGCGGGAAGAAACGTGATGATAAACGTGATGCTGATAGTGCTGGCCACTGGACGGGTCGGAGTTAGGTGCTATGTGGGGGAAACGGTGGTCTAATCCGCCGATTGCTTTGGATACTTTTGTGAAATCAGGTGGTTTTGTTTTTAACTATTTTCTGGCTTACGCAATGCTCACGTAAGCGCAAGGGTCCAACCCTACTACTACACCTGAATCTACAAGAACAGCCGAGGTAATGTCGACTGGGGGATACCTTGGAGAGGCTGGGAATGGTGGTGACGTTTTTGATGGTATTGCAATAAAATTTTATTGGTTTTTTTTTGGGTATGTTGAGCCTTTAAAAGCCTTGTGAAATGTATTTAGAGCAACTGGGGTTTATTGAATACTTTTCTCTAGGTATTATTGGAGGGAACGAATCAGTCCCGTAACTGGCTAAAGGGACTCAATATACTGATCCCATATTTTTTTGTAGCTCTATATTATTTACTGAGACAAATTGTCACTAATACCAAATACGACTAGTGCTGCCACGTGCAATAGACTGACACTGCTGGTATGTTTAGAATAGTGATATTAGGCATTGATATCTGTAAAGCAGTTGAAAATAATGTTTGAATTTCATGAAGTGTATTTCTCTTTCTCTGGTCTTTTTTTTATTTTTTAGGATTCAAACTGTGAATAAATAAGTATAGCAACATCAATATCATGATCAGAAAAATCAATCCTTATAGCAAGATTTATATCCCTAGGGCCACAGTATTTAGTATCTTTTTGGCTAATTATCCAGTTCTATATATTTTTATTGAAAATAGAAAAGTTTTTAATATAATTGCTGCTTTTTTGCAACTTTCTAGAATTTCGAATTTAGACCTAACACTGACAAGGTCATGATTGAAATGTTGAGATCCCAATAACATCATAACAGATTCACATACGATTCTTAAACAAACCAGCTCTTTATAGTACCATTTTAACGATTTCAGCAGTTTCCTGTCTTTCATGGCCTACAAATATTCAACATTTAAATAGATTCTCTCTATATTATATTTATTCAACTCGCACAGAAATGGGTTCTTATACTACCAATTCTTTCGTTTTAATTACCATCTTTTTTGGTAGTCTGAGTTAGGTAAATCATAAGGGCTATTTTATTATATAAAAAATATCCGGTTCTGTACTATAATCCAATTGGTATGACAAAAAGTAACCAACAAGTGTATTTTAAAGTTTCCTCAGTGTTTCAATTTACCAGGTCGCCATATACACTTAAATCTACAAGACCCACTTGGTTTTATCTTCGTAAGCTGTTATTGCTGAATATTTACTGTAATATATCATATCTATAGTGGGAGGGCGGAGGGGGAGGGGGGGAGAAATTAAGTGACTATTGTACTGTAATTATTAAAGAGTTGTGGTAGGGAACTGACCACTAGAATGGGAATGAATGTTGTGGCTTGAGCCAGTAAATGGATTAGAAAATGTTTTCGATGGATCGGGGCTAAATGAGATTTTTCTCTCTTAAAATCTTGTTTCTCATTTGGTCATACCATTGATCTATGTCACCATTGGGATGGACGGCAATAATGACCAAAGTCATATTGTCAAACCCGATTCCCGTGTAGTTGTTGGCCATCAGAAGACATTCCTGTAATACAAACTCTGCTATCTTATTCAAATTCCAACCCAAAGCCAATTTATCACGAATTAATTGGACCAATTTGCCATTTTTGAAACAGTCCCAGATTCCATCGCATGCAGAAACAATAAACTCCGGGGTGGTTTGTTTCAAATCGTATACAATGATCTCGGGTTCCACGGTGACCTGGAAAAGTTCTGGTGGTAAATGGACCAAACCTTGGGTGAAATATTTTCGGTTCTTCAAAATGAACTTATTATTGATGCTATTAAGATAAGGGGCCTTGAAGGTGAAGTCACCAAAAGCACGAGATAATGCCAAGACCTCATTGATACGACTATTCATCACGTACCCATTGCTATTTTCCACTCTGATTCGTTCATTCATTAGAATGGGTTTATGGTCAAACGAAAGAGTTTTAGGGTGACCATCGACAGAGAGAATACATCGAGAGTCCCCGGTATTGGCCACGATAATAAAGCGATTCTTGATGATGGTGGTGACGATTCCTGTCGATCCGGTATTGAGAAGATTGGGTAACTTGGCCAAATCACTATCTAGTTGGAAAAAGGAATCCTTAATGCATTTTGTATATTGAAGTAAGCTGGCCCCGTTGGAGGATGGAGAAGTGGCTCCAGGCAGGGGCCGATGCCATTGGTTGAGTTGTCTAAAGATGACTCGACACAAATGTTCACTCAAGTATTCGGAACAAGTCAGGCCACCATGGCCATCAAACACCCCAAATACCGCCAACGACTCGTCCTCATTGATCTTGACGTCATGGGCATCCTCCATGGTCATTCGATATCCCTGCATTGATCCAATGCAGTAACTCAACCAATCTCGGGTAACATAATCAAGGGTCTTGTCCTCGATGGGGTGGGATAGCAATTGACCCATTGTGACTAGTGGTGATAGAAAGACGGAAGAAAAAAGGCGGTAGGCGATGAAAAAGGGTAGACTGTACAATGGCAATTGTAGTTCTAAGTATGGATTTTGGAGGCACGGGATTTTTGGGCTTGTTGATGGAGTTAAGGGTCCGTTAAGCGAGGCCAGGGTTGAAAAGGATCAAACTAGGCGGGCGGGTGCTGGAGGTCGCGTGACTGGGACAAATCTAGTAATTGACAAGATATAGCGGGCCGAAGAATAACAATTGGTAAATTGGTAAATTGGTGGGGTGATGATAGCCTAGAACAAAGAATCGGTTTTTGGCGGTGGCATGCTCGCTAAGATGAGCCCGAGATCCAACAAATTTAGTGGGTCGCTGTGGGGAAACCGGGCCGCCGCAGTGGTAGTGAGATACAGGCCACTAACATACAGGCCACCAATTAACGCCACTAACCGGTGGCCAGGAAGGGGGTCTGGGGCTAGGACCGTCGGGTTAGGGCCTCTGGTTAGGGCCATCGGGATGGCCGGGGGGAGATGGATGGCCGGGAGGCGGCTCGGGGGTGGCTACCACTGTTCGTCCGGGGGAGGGGGGTGAGGGCTGCGCTGGGGACAATAGTGGTGCTCGCTAACTTAGCTGCCAAATCACAACTGTCACAGGACATCTGTTACTACAGATCCACGAAAACACTAAAGGCAAATGAAACCACCATTACTACCATTACCACCAGAACCCAACGTTCCCACCAAAGTCTTGCCATCGTTGCCATCGTTGCCGTCATTGCCCTTATTTGTCGCTATTCGTCGCTATTCGTCGCTATTTGTCCCATTTCCTCGTTTGTCACTCTTTCTATGAGTGACGGTAAGCGGTTGTTGCAAATCCTCGATCGCTGTGCTACTCCCCCTAATCTGTGGTCGCCACGGCGGGAATTCGCCGAAACAGTCTAGGTACCAGGAGCCTAGCTTTGGTGTGAAGGTCTAGCTGGCCCCAGCAGCCGTTCATGGCCCCCACCGTCCCACCGTCCCACCGTCCCACCGTCCCACCAGCCTGGCCTATCGCTATCACCAGCTTCTACTGCTCACTACCTCTGGTACCTTTTGTCGCTGGCTCACGAGACCCGATGGCACCTGGTCGCGCGACCCCGCAGGCTTAGGCGGTAGCCACTCCCGACCCCCCCCCCCCCCCCCCCCCCCCCCCCCCCCCCCCCCCCCCCCCCCC
>JAKTXG010000095.1:0-47280 GCA_030561385.1 Suhomyces bribrorum | reverse complement strand
CGATTAACCAATACTCTATTTTCCTGGTCCTACTTAAAGGTGTCGCATTTGTCCGATCTTTATCCCCTTTAGTATTCTCCCGAGACTCTCCCCACTTCAAATTGCCTTAATTGTACTGGAGTAGTTACTTGTCCATCTAAAAAGCTTTGATGCGGCTCACCTCCCCATTCGTAAACTTGGTTCGCACTCGAAAAATTGTTCTTGTTCAATTACTTTACTTGATTACTTTGATTACTTTTCCAACCTTTTCCCTGCCAATTCTGACTGCTGGATAGATCAGAATGGACTTACCATACAAAAAACGGTTCCGGCTTCCTGCGTCCTGCTCGGTGTGCCGGAAGCGCAAGTCGAAATGTGACAAGGTCCGGCCCGTGTGTGGTTCCTGTAAGAAGAAGTCCATAGCCCACTTGTGTTACTATGAATCGGAGGTTGATGACAACTCGTCCTCTCATGGCGGCACTGGCGCCAGCCTGATGTCATCCTTCCCAAGCCATGTCAATTATCAACATCTGCCACACGGCCACATTCCTCCTCCTCCTCCACCACCACCTCCTCCTCCTCCCCATTCCGTTCACCACCAACAACTACCTCATCCTGGCTATGGGTCTCCCGTAGAGTATATGGCCGGTCCACATCCCCATCACCCTCCTCCCCCACAACATCAACACCAACATCAACACCAACACCCACAACATCCACAACACCCACAACACCCACAGCATCAGCTCCCTCAACATCAACACCCACAGCACCCCCATCCTCACGCCCAGCACCACCCACCTCATCCCCATTCTCACCAACCGCCTCTTCATCATCCGTCACATCAACCGCCACACCAGGCTCAACACCAGGCTCCTCCGCCTCCGCCCCCGCCCCCTGGTGCTCCCCTTCACCAGCCCCAGCAAATCCATCCTCACCCTTCACACCACCATCAACATCTCCATCTCCCTCACATACCCCAGGCGGGTGTATCTCCCTCTGTGCCTCCTCCGCCTCCTCCGCCTCCTGGAATGCTCCCTCCTCCACTGAGCTCAGGGAGCCTTTCGACCTCCTCCCACTTGTTTGGCAGCCCCGAATCAGAACCATTCTTATCGCCAGCCTCAAACAGATCCTCATTCAAACTGCAATTGCCCTCCATCAAACAGCTGAGTCTGTACGGAGTGTCCCCTCGTGCCGATTCAAACAAACGTGAGTCGGTGGGTTCCAGCGGCCTGATCCCTTCTCCCCATTCCACATCAACCTCTAATGCGCTTACCCGTATAAATGATGAAAAACTTGAAAGCCAATTGGTATCGATTTCATTGGGCCCAAACTCCACTCTTCAAGTGAACCCCAACGATACCATGAAGATTTTCTCCAATGCAAGCTTTGCTTTAAATCTAGAGGGGCCCTTATGGCAGCAACAAGGTACTATGTCCTATATTGGGTTGACAAAGAGCGATCCTTTTATTAAAATCTTAAGAAGCTATGCTTTGCTTTTATTCAAATCTGGTGAGATGGCTAGGTTCATTAAAGATGAAACTATAAAGAGACGTAAGAAATCTATGGCCCTTTCCGTCAATTCAAACAACAATTTGCCCAACTCCAATCAGAGCACTCCCGCAAAATGGTCCAAATTGGATGAATTGACTAGCGGGACTGTGCCGACATCTCTGATGTCAGATTCCCCTCGGTTCCCATCCAAAGACGATGTGGATCGTGACCCAGGAACTTTCATCGAAGAAGACGGTTTACTTGTTGATAGAATCAACATCCCCACTGCAAATGGAAGCACCGAAGATGAAGATGAGGATTCATCAAAAGACAAAGACAGCAGCACCGAAACTGAAGGTTTACACAAAAGAAGAAAAATTGACCAGCAAAATCATGATCAAAAATCTCATCCAAACCACAAGCACAAATCTAAAAATTCAGAGCAAATCGATTTATCCAGTATAATACCTCAAGTCAATGTTGCTAACGTGGACAAGAAAAATAGAAAAGCATACTATGCACAGGTTGAAAGTGTAATCTTGAAGATTTTACCTTCCAAAGAAAATGTATTCAAATTGTTTTGCCGTTTTTTCAAGTACGTTCAACCTTTCATTCCTGTGATTGATGAATCAATGTTTCTGGCAGAATTAAATTCGATTCTTCCTTCTTTTCCCATCATGGTTAATGAATATTATACGGCAATTAACATTGAAAACGATAATTCATTAAATATTTTGGGAATACTTTTACTTGTATTAAGGTTGGGGTACCTGAGCTTGATCCATAACGATGCGGTTTATAATCAATATAATGATGATGAAAAAAGTATTGTTAAGGATATGAAAAGAATTTCTTCCGACACCTTTGTGAGTGTACTCAAATTATGCATATCAGATTCACCAATTACCCTGAAATCGACATTTAAATTGGTTCAATGCTTGACCATTTTTCATTTTTATCGTCAGGTGGCTCCTGATGATTGTCATGGTTTAGGTGGTGCCGATGCCCGGATTTTATTTGGTGTAATCATGACACATGCTTTATCTATTGGGTTGAATAGAGATCCTTCGCATTACGTTGCTCATGAATCTATTTATAAACGTGAAACTTTGATAAGGACCTGGAGAAGTTTGTGGTTTTATTTGGTCGTGAATGATGCAAGTCTGGCCATACATAGTGGATTACCATTGAAGTTTCCCCATATGGAATGCAGTGATGTCGAAATGCCAACATTTCCAGAAGATCCTACTGGAAAATTAGGAGAAGTTATTTCGAGACTTGCAGTGATTTGTGAGTCCTATCGTAATATTTTGAACAAAATCACTAATGTGAGAGAAAAACCAAAAGTTATTGAATTATTAAGTGAGACAAATCGATTAGAAAAGATCTTTTTTGAATACTTTGGTAAGGATTTTTTCAAGGATTGTGTTTGTAAACCAGCTAATCCTGAACCACCAAATGGTTTTCCCATGAATTCGCCAGAGAGACAAGAAAGTTATTTAAAGGTGCTCAAATTCTGTGCGTTTATTCAACTTAGAACTACATTGAGTTCTCTCTACTATATGATCGCTATTAATTATGAAAATGAGTATACCGAATCCAAAACGCCATCCATGAAAGCGGGAATTGAACTCTTTAAGATCTTCTGTAAGAGTGTGATTCAATTGGTGTATATCATGTCATATGTTTTAGATAATTCAGTTGAGTTATTTGGCCGGAACTATGATTATATTTTGACAGCTCAAAATGAAAGATGCATGATCAAAACCCATAGTTTTTTAACCTCATTTTTTGTCAGATTATTGCATCACAAAAAAGATTGTTCTCTTAATATCAATAAAAATCCAAGTTATAAAGCAAGATTAGAAGTCATGGATGGATTATTTACTATAGTGTTGATCGAAGCCGAATTATTTGTGGGTAATTTCAGAAAATTGAGTCAGACATATATCAATTCATACAAGATTTATGTGATGACCTATTTTGTCCTAAGACAATGTATGGAGAATCCAGCCATTTTTTTCGATAAAACATTTACCGAATCAAAGTTTGACCATGAAGGTACCAATATGCTTGAATTCTTCTCGATCTATGAACTACAGTATTTATGTAAATTATGTGAAGAATTCCGGGCTGCGAAAGATGAACAATCGAAATTAAAGGCTGCTAAATTAAAGGCTCAACAACAAACCGCCAAAGCGACAGATTCGAGCGTTGCTACGGTAGGCAAAAGTTCCGTTCCATTTAGTAATGTTCCATTCCCAGCATCATATACGCTGATTCCATCGATAAGTTTTCTTAATGTTTCACCCACTGCTAGTCAATCACAGAATGAAAGCACTGGAAGTACTCCAAATAATTATACTAGTACACAGGCACCAATGACCAGAAGTGAAAGCAACACTAGTTCTATAGTTCCGCCACTTTTCAATCCAAAAGAAAACTTGGCGAGCTTAGAAGAGGTCAACGCGGCCGAGCTTGATGAGCCAGTATATTCCAATTTGAATAATTTCAATTATGGGGTATTCGAAAACCCCGAGGTCGGAGGCGAAGATCTATTGAAATTATTTGAAGTTTATGTGGATTTTGATAAACAAGATTAATAATCCAATGCTGATTATTCAGCAGTTGGCCTAGGAGTAGTGACCAACAGTACATGAAAAAAGAAAAAGAAAAGCCGCTTCATAATAATCCAATGATTCCAGGTAGTTTTTTTTTTTTTTGGGTTTGAAGGGAGTATGCAAGGTATGTTAAACTAAAAAGTCACTAAACTAATCCAGGGCTACAACCAGCTTCAAGGCCAGAAATAAACCCGGTTGGTAGAGGAGCATTGCCTACAGTGGCAGGATGTCTAGTTAAATAGCATACTTTTTACATAGTATATTCTAATAGATACGGTTAATGAGGGGATAACCACATAGTTTGAATTTCTCAACCACCAGTTTCACCAACTTATTGCCTAGTTCAATCAAGACCTG
The DNA here is from genome assembly GCA_030561385.1 of Suhomyces bribrorum. Lineage (NCBI taxonomy): Eukaryota > Fungi > Ascomycota > Pichiomycetes > Serinales > Debaryomycetaceae > Suhomyces > Suhomyces bribrorum. Next base: position 42,829 of record JAKTXG010000095.1, on the reverse strand, counting down.
TAATTTTTTGTTTTTTTTTCCCCGATTCTGATTCTGGGGAAATTATTTATTGTGTTTCTATTGGACAGTTATGAGCTGAGGCATTTTCTTTTTTTTATTTTAACCCAATACAATATAACCACCAAGTATCTGGGCTGGACATGTATTATAGAACGATCCAGACAACTTAAAACCACCAACACAAACAAGGCTTACAACACCATTTGTGAGGGGAGGGCCATAAGGCACTCACTAAACGAGGCAATGTAGTTACCATATTCTCATGAATTTCAAACTAATTGGTGACCCTTTAATGGGAACCTTGCGGTGTTGTGACCAGAGATTGTACACCTGTGGCACCTAAAAGATCGTTCCCCTCCTATTGGACACCAACTATTACTAGCAAACTATTACAAAATGTAAGAAGCCCTAAAAATGTGTTAACAGGAAATTGACCATCAGGCCAAAAAATTATTTTATTGGAATAACCCATAACGGTGGTTACAACTCCAAGGGCCATTAGACTCGCCGTGGGGCACATCTTTGGCAAAGACACCGTTGTGGCAGTAATAGTATGTAGTTAACCCCACCACCTCGCTTTTTACAAAGGGTCCTCATGTATCACCGAACCGAGTTGCATATGGCATGCTCGGTCATCGGTCATTATCCTTTCTGGGATCAGACCGGGTGCTGTCAACCGTATATTATCAGCCGTCCATGTAAAGGCCCCATTCGAGTTTTGACCACATAGTTTATCAGCCCAAGTGTCTTCACCCTCATCGTCTGGACCTCTAGCCTTGTTGTCCCCTGTTGTTCTTCTCGGTAGTTGACTCGCAATTTGTATGTAATGAAAATTACAATATCACAAGAAGAATCAAGCGCAAAAAAGTGCCTACAATATTAATCGTTTTTTTTGGATATTAAATATATTATCAACAACCATCAAAAACCTGTTAACCACGACAATGTCCGAGGTCCGCAGGCCCAAGAAAAGGAGCAGAATCGCTCTCAGTTGCAACTACTGTAAAAAGAGAAAGGTCAAGTGTGATCGTGGCAAACCTTGTTCTTCTTGTATTCGTTATAAAGTGGCCAATTTATGTGAATATCCTGAACCCAATTATGCTGAACTGTCGGATTCTGTCTCGGGGTCCGATGCTAGAAAGTATGAACGTGACCCTCCCAATAATATTGGCATGTTGCCCACCTTTTCGGTTCAAAAAGTCAATCAATCCAAACGACCTACTAAATATGATCCTCTTCCTCACACTCATCAAAATGCCCCAGTCCAACCCACCGTGCCCCCCAGCGGCCCTACCATTACGTCTTTCCAGGGCCAGCAGCCTCCCAAGGCACCCTTCCATATGTATGTTCCTGAAGAACCAGAACAAGACCCAGCTGCCCCTGGACTACAAACTGAGTTGGATATGTTGAAACAGAAAATCAAAACCATAGAAGCTTCTCTTGGAAAGAAAGATGTAGTTAGAGATGAGAAACAAGCCTCGCCTCAATTGGGTGGCCTTACCCCTTCGGCATACCCTTCGTACCAGGTGCCTGCTGGACATGCTCCAACACCAGGTGTAATCCCTTCTTCAACTCCCCCCGTAAATTACTCCAGTTATATCCCTACAACTTCAAGAATCAACTACACCCCTTATAATACCAACCCTATCCAGCTTCCCCCTATCAACTTGGCAAATCGTTCGGAACAAGACAATACCCTTGTTAACCAACTGGTGGCCTCCAACAGAACCTTTTCGGGAATTAACCCTTACGCTTCAAATACCGAAGAGTTCAGCTTTTATGAGGGGTATACCCTGATCCATATAAAGGATGCTGCCAGAAGAATGAATTTTGGGCCCTTTTCTTGGTTATCTTTGATGAAGAAAGACGAAGGTTTGTTGAGCTTATGGAATTTCATGTACTCCTCCAAATACGAAAATGGTAAACGCAACACTCACAATTCTTCTTTGACCACTTTCAGGCCCATGGCTCCCGTTGGGGATGAAGAAGATGATGAAACAGAATCAGAAGCTGCTTTTAGGGAGCGTGCAATAGACCGAGATGGTTACAACGACTTACGTACTTATGACGACAAAAAGAAAAAACCTGATGTTTCAAAATCGAAGAATATGGAGCTTCAAAGAAGTGCCATGAACAAAAATGCCATTGCTCTTGGATTGACGTTATTTGAAGGACAAATTGATCAAGAATTACAATTGATCGAAAAGATAAAAATGATACTACCCAAAAAAAGAGTAATATGGACCTTAATATCCAAGTTCTTCACCCTGGTATACCCATATATTCCATTTATTGATGAAAATGATTTCAAGACAGAAATGGTCCGCATTCTTGGACCTGAAAGTTACGCTGAGGAAAATTTGGGAGAACTAAAGGTCGAAAGAAGGTTGGACTTTGCTCATCTTGGTATTTTGTTGATTGTTCTAAGACTCACTTATGTTTCGTTATTTTCCAATAAGAGTAATGATAATGAAACCAATCTCAATTCGACCGATCCTTCGCCAAAAATCCAAGAATTGAAGTACTTGTTGGTGAATCCCATCAATATTGATATGATAAATATGGCCCAATTGTGCCTCGATCAATTTGAGTTACTTCGTAAAACTAATATCGTGGTATTTCAATGTGCTCTTCTCATGAGATGCTATCACATGCATTCTCCAGAAGATGGTGATGGTTCTGATGGTGGTGATAGTCAAATATTCAATGGTATGTTGATACAAATGGCATATTCCCTTGGGCTCAACAGAGAACCCGATGTCTTTGATGATAAACAACTAGATGAAAAAACCAATAATTTGGGTAGAAAGATTTGGTTCTTTTTGTTGATGGGTGATTTATCTCAAGCCTACAGATATGGTAATCCATTTTGTATTGATTCTAATTATTATGATACAAAACTTCCCTATTTCACCCCCACAAATTCCAATATTAATGACATTGCTTTAGAAGAGTGCATTTTGCAAAGTTTCTCTGCCGTTGGAGAATTCTATAAACGGGTTTTACAATTGTCAAAAATTTGTTTAACTATGAAGAGTCCTCTTAGGATTGCAGATCTTCTGGCTCAAATTACTGACTTGGAAAATTTTATGACTGCAAATTATCCACCAGTCAAAAAATTTCTCGAACCATTTGATGCAGCAGTATGGAAATATCCATTTAATAAGCTTTTCTGTTGCCGCAACGTTATAAATATGAAATCTTTCCTCAGCACTGTGTTTTTCCATCTTTATTTATATTATGAGAAAAAAGAAGATTATTCATTAGCATTCTTCTATATGAGAAAATTTTTCAGTATTGCTTGTGTTGATTTAATTCCTTCTTTCTGTCCATTGATATTAAATAACCAAGCTAATTTTGGTGAAGGTACGGATTTATTCATGAATCCGCCATTGGAAAGTATTATTCATAGAGTCAGTCATTTTATGGTGGCGTTATTGATACGGTGCAATACCGTTATTTATAAAATGAAGCATGATCCTACCCATCAAGAGAGTTTAAGAATTGACTATCAATATAAATTGAGATTTTCCAAAATTTGCAGATACTCTAAAGTTCAAGAGAGACTTTTCAGAATTTGTATTGTTGCAATGTCAAGGTTAAGTCAACGGTATTACTATGCTTGGAGAGTTACCAAGGCACATACTTATCTTTTAAGTCTTATAATGAAAGAAGATTTTTACAAGAATATCAATAAGGACAGGATAAAAATCTTGCCCATGAACCTTGATCAAATTGATGAATTGATCTCTTTTGCAGAGCTTGCACTCAAGAAATTTGGTAGAACCAAATTTTTCAAGAATAATAATGATTTACTTGATGATATTGAAGATGATATTGAATCACTCCACAAGAAGCATAAAAGTGATAAAAATGGAAGTAACAAGCATACTAATATTCCTGGAAAAGTTCCAATGAAAACCTCAGTTTCATCTGTTTCTTCAGCTCATAGTCCTTATGGCCACTCTTTGGGACTTACCAGCAATTACCCATCCTCGGTTGATTCTGCAAATAATTCTGAAATTGAAGAGTTTCAATTTATTGAAAATGCTGATATCGATCGGTTATGGTTACAAATGGCCAATATGAAAAATGAGAATGGGCAAACTGAAGAAGGTACCAATCAAGCGGACGATCAGGTATTATCCATGGCATACAATACGTCGCCTCTTATGCCTAATCAGGTTCCTGGTACGTTGTTTTCTGACAATTTGAATGGTGCTGACAAAAATTGTCAGCCTCAAAATGGACAAAGTAGTGACGATAATCAATTGAATTTCCCGATGTCCTCGATGGACATTTTCAATAATTTTCCAATTGATCAATTATTGGGTATTGATGGTGTCAACGATCCATGGTAGTATAACAGAATATGGATTAATAACTTTAATTATGTGGCATGAAGAGTGAATCCAGTCAAGTTCACCCACCAGTGATGTATTTTATTTTTTTATGTATTAGTGTAATGGATAATAATAATAATAATAATAATAATTTTTAATATTTTTGTTGACCTCCAATGGGGGAGATTTAAAATGTTGCGGTCATTTGATCGGTTCAAGTGTAGTTTATGGCTGCAAACAGGTTAGTATTAGGGTTCCAAAGATTCCAGTGTCGCGTGTCGCTGACAGTGGACCAAATGTCGCATTTTGGGACCAACCCTAATTTCCGGGTAACCTCTGTACTAAAATTTTTCAAAACTATAAAAGGATGAGAATAGCCAACATTCTCATCACACATTATCCTCATTGCGGAAGGTCAGGCGATCTTCCTTGTGAAAAGGATAGGATAAAACAACACGCGGATGATAATGACGACAAAACGCTGTGCACCAGTCAGAGTACTCAAACATATGATTGACCCAGTATACCCAAATTTCTGAACTTATCTACGTGTTGTTTTATTTTATTATTTTTGCAAACAAAGAAGGAAACAAAATTGAAAGGAAGGAAGGAAGGAGAAGTGGGAGTTTGGTGAAAGGGGAATGAATCAGGCACGAAAGTCTAATTTTGTGGCAGTGTATGTTTGTCAAGGCTGACAGTAGGAATAGGATAGGGCTGGTGCTCGGTGGACAAAGGCTCAAGTATAGGAACTTGATCGCGTCCGCGTCTCGAGTGTAGGATTTAAAGTATGTAACGTAGATAAAGAAAATTCGTTAAATATACACGGTAACGGACATGTCAATTAAACCCAAAGCAGATAAATTAGAATTGAATTGGGAATGACAGTATCTAAATCGTAAATAAGTACTAATCAGGATAATAAAATGCGTCCCTTATACATATTATGTGGAGCAGTTAGTTGGAGTGCATGTTCTGAAAATACGTTGACAATACCAGGCTTTAATAATAGATTCTTGAAAAAAAAAAAAGAGTGATTCCGGAATGTTTCCCAAAAAGGCTGGTAATATATACCTAAAACAATATTATCAATAAGTTTATGGCGAAAATACCACTATTGGTCTACACAATTAGTACCTCAATTGGCAAAGATATTAAAGCCAAAAGTAGAGAAATTACTGCGGTTCATTTATCAATTTCCCCGTCCTAAGTAGATATCTTAAGTAGACGTCCCCAAGGAGATATCCTAAAAGGACAGACACTAGAGTTAGCAACAGGGGGTTGGGTTGGTAGTGAAGGTGAAACAAAATAGACAACGGAGTTGCGGACCATGGGGTCTGGGCCGTGGTCTAGGTCTTTTGAATATTTTCATGGGTCGCATCTCCATAGAGATCCCCAAGGAGAACTCCTAAAGATCTCCTCGAAGGAGCCTCCGCCCCTACAAGGTGAAACTCACAATACTGGACCAACTAGCAACTAACAAACTACCCACTAAAGGGGGGGCGGACCCTCACGTGTATAACGATTGTCTCATTCCTGTCGCAACCTTCACCGTGGACGCGGTATATATACCATTTTAGGCAAGCGATCGAAGGGATGGGTTGACAATTTTCTAAACAATCGCTAGACCGCGATGCTGCTGCTAGGAGGTTCCCTTGACGAGCCTCCTGGCGTTGGGGGGCACTTTGTGTGGTGCGTCTTGTCAGGTACTTTGCAGATGGTGATTATATTGTTGTTTTTGGCGTCTTGGTGGGGATTTTTCACTATATAACTCCATTACCATCCCACCCTATTCAAGGTTGTAGATTAACCATTAACTGCTTTACTCTCTTTTACCATGTCATCTTCTATCGATCTTAAGGCCTTGAACATCTTTGTCAACACTCCTGTTACCCAAGACATGATTCATAAACTTGTGGTCACTACCTTACAAGTTTTGCCTTGTCAAGATTCCAAGAACCTGACTTATATTTCCAGCGGTGACCAAAAACCTTTACCTTCATTAATGACTTTTTTGACCAAATTGGTCCGTTACACCAACGTCTATACCGGTACTTTGATGGCTACTTTGGTTTATCTTAATAAACTCAAGTCAAAATTACCTAAAAACGCTCAGGGCTTGCCATGTACTCGTCATAGAATTCTTTTAAGTTGTTTAATTCTTAGCTCCAAATTCCACAACGATCTGTCTCCAAAAAATAAGCATTGGGCTAAATACACAGATGGTCTTTTCTCGGCTAAAGATATTAATCTTATGGAAAGACAACTTCTCTACCTCTTGAACTGGGATTTAAGAGTGGAAAATGAAGATATTATTGTGGCTTTGGATTCTTTCCTTGACCCTATCCGTTACGATTTGATCAAATCATCCAAGTTGAGAAAGTATTTGTCCAAGAAAAAGGAAGAAAGAGACGTTCAATTGTCTCCTCAACATCAACAACAACACTACAGACAACTTTCTTCATCCTCCATACTGTCGGTTGCTTCGTCAGTTATGGATTCCGCATCTCCTACATCTTCAATGTCTTCGCCTTCTCCGGTAGTTGATCCAATAATCGAGTTAACTGCTCAAAAGGAAGAATTGGAGTTGAATAAATTGTTGAGGAAATTAAATCATACTTCTAGATATGAGATTTCTGCTACTTATTAAAGTCATTCGGTCGAACATAGGGCAATGGTGCTCCGGTGTCCGGCTGGCCGGGACGGTTTGGTTATAGTTTTTTAGTTCTACTATTTATTATTAAATTATTGGGTTTATGATTATTCAACATACATGTGCTGTAGATCCAACTTGTTGGAGTTCTGTTTTGGATGTGTCTACTTGATGTCTGTCACTGATTTATTCATTGTATGACCTTGGTCCAACTGGGGAAAAATGGTGCGACCTGCGTTGCCTACTTTGACACCCTTGCAAAGCACACACACCCTCTTGGCATTATCTGAATAAATATCAACAACCCCTCAGGAGAATATCGTGTTGCACTCCTTTGGTTGTTAATTACATATTTTGCAATAATTTCAAAGTTTTCGAGATTGTTGATCTCCCCTTGCAGTTGCCCACATATTTACGCGTTTTTAGGTTCCAAACTAAAAATGAAGGTGCGTCCCACATCAGCCATAGTGTTCAGTAATCGCTGCCGTGTGGCCTTCTCGGTTCTCGGGGCTATACTGCAACCGCTAGACTGGCATCATAAGGGGGCAACCATAATGGTAAAAACTGTGGTGGAGGTATATTGCAGGTTGTCACACAGAATTTTCTAGTAATTTGCAGGTTGCTGTGGAGGGTAACACTCGCAGGTTATGTTAACTAGTATAATTGTCGTGCCCGCAACCTATCACCGATAAAGGAAAAGTCACATGACACCACCCTGTGAATGACGAATATGATTGGCCAGTGGCCCTCCATGCCATACACTTATCAGGACCAGAAAAATTCATGGTTAAGTGGCTTATGTGCATCCTGACCTCAAAACACTGTCATATTTCCTCCAGCAATTTTTAATTTTACCGCTTAGACCGATTTCACATTCGCACACCCAAAACGAATGATCCTCACTAATAATCTAAACTAATCCCCATACTATTCTTAACCAACCGTTTTCCCCTATCCGTCCACAATATGAATGTGCTAAGAAATGCCAGGTTCCCCACACTCAGGCAGCTCCACACCACCCGGACCTTGTACAAAGATGAAAAATCAAAACAGTTGTTGAAGAACTTGGGGTTATCATTACAGAAGGGGAGTCTTAAGGCTGAGGACTTGGAACCACATCAACAGCAAAACCAACATGAACTATCCAAAGAAAGCGAGCCCATCAAGCCAGATACGTCTCAGTCCAAGCATCAGGAAAATATCGATCGACTTAATCGTGCTTATGATGTGATATCACATATGACTACTGATGATTTGATGATCCAACACAACTTGGACCAAGGAAGACAGTTATTTGCCAACAACTCCAACCACGTTTTGAACCGTAAGAATATAATCAAGCATTTGCCGGACGAAATCGACTTGTTTAATCCCGAACAGCTCAAACGTATAGAAGATATTTATGAGAAATTGACTCTTCTTGATACGGATAAATCGGTCCAATACAAGTATTATAGAAGATACTTGAAAAACTATAGTGACCCGGTTCTTATCATGATACAGGAGTTTAACGGTATCAATAAGAAATTTAAACTGTTGAGAAGAAAAGAGTTGGAGAGTTTGAGTTTAAGCCCTGGCGCATATTATTATAACGAGAACTTGCTTGGTGCCCCCTATAACGTGATAGGGTTTGATACTACCATCAGTGGTCTTCCTTTGAGAAGTGGCAAGCATAAGATAACCGAGAAGTTCTATCCCCAGGAATTTGTTGAAGATTTACAAATGTATAGAACGAATATCCCCGTCTACAAAAGAGATCTAGACTTCATTGAACAGGAAGAATCTTCAAAAAATATTAACCCCAAAAAGATTCAAATGTTTAAACTGCCTGATGATCCTCGTCAATCGGGGGATTTATCTACCTCAGAGCAATTGAACCATTTTTTCAGCAATATCTATAACCAATTGGAGCTTCCATTAAATTCCATAAATATAGATTCTGTTGAAAATTACAATTCACTTGATTTGAATAATGAAATGGTTATCAGAGTTGAAAATGAAATCTTACTTATGAAGAAATCATTGCAGCATGAAATTGAAACAGTGATGATGAAGTCCTCGTTGAGTTCCAGAGTCATGATGTACAATAACCTTAACCAATTAAAATACAATCAATATCGATTGTACGAATCAAAGTCGAAAGAAGTTGCTGGCTCTTCATCATTAGTTGTTATCAATCATCATATTAAAGATTTTAACTTGATTCCAACTTACGGATTGATTCTTAATACTTTGAGACAACATAAAAATTTGAGAAATCATTTATACAAAATATTCCTCATTAATTTGGAAGATCAAATCGATATTCTCTTCAGAATCAAATATTATAACGAAAAAGATATGAACAGATTCACGAAGAGAATAGTGAAGAATATTGGTCATACCATTAAATTTAAATTGTTAAAGTTATTCAAACCCTTATGGATGACCAAAAACAATTTGAATAAATACGATGCATTTATTTTCAATCCATATCTCAATCATTCGAAGAATTTCAAAAGGATTTATTGGTTGAATAGAATGAAGGAGAATGGGAAGAATACTAGGTTGGTGAAAAGAGGAAGCTCGAAGGTGAACTGGAGAAATTTGGATAACATGATTGAATATTAACCGGTATTAACCAGTGAATAACTAAACATATAAATGGTGTCAGTTATTTATTCATGACAAGATGGCTGTTAGGAGTGAAGTCACTTGTCTTTATAGCATAGAATTTAATGAACACAACAGAGACTGATTGGACTAGCTAACGAGCACTGACTGGTAGAAACCATCTATTGGGTTTCACTTAAAAATATTAAGTTATATATATTCTTTACCTACCAAGTATATTTCGGCTAGAGTAACAGATAAGGTCACCTCTAATATCACCTAAAAACGCTTCAACTCCTTCAGTTTTGGCTCATTCAGAAAGGTTCTAGTTAGGAATTTGTTGTACAAGTAATCTGGCCCCGGCCTGCATACAAGCCGGGTTTTTTCAATATTGGTTGGTGAAAAATTCACCATCACCATTTACTATCACTATTCACCATGGCTTATAAGAAAGTGGGTCCACCACCCAAGAACCTTCCTCCATTACCGAGGTTAAAGATCAGAAGACCCACCGTTGCCAAATCCACCAACCAGTGCTTTGTGCTTATGTCATCATTATTGAACTGTTGGGCTTCAAATGGGGAAGGAGCTTTGCAATGTGCTAGTTTTGAACATGATTTGAAGAGTTGCATGGAAGTACACAAACCAGAGAAGGAAAAATGGAGTACTGTCAACTACCATGCTGGAAGATTATATCCAAATTTGAGAGGGAAGGTGAATGATTAAACGCACTCAACACGGTTGAGAAATGGAGAGTTTGGCCCACCTCAGTCAAAAAAATGAGCTGCCAATTGAAAAGAGTTGGAAAGTTTAGTATGGGGATTTTCAATAAGCAAAATAAGCAAAATAAGCAAAATAAGCAAAGATGCTTGCTTGCGGAATGAACCAAGATCCAGTGACCACCTTAGGGCTAGGTCCATAGTGTATATATTCTCCGGCCACTGGATAGATAATATTACGTTGCATAGATACCCACAAACTCGAAACCAGGCGAATGCGGTTGAGAGCTTCTAGTAGCAGTGTAGATTTTTTTTTAAAGCAAACGATTTTGTATGGTGCTGAACTTGGAAACCAAGAAAAAGTCAGGTCAGAAAATTTTGTTTCAGTACCAAACGGTCCAAAACAATTTTATCTGTGGTTCAGTCATGTAGAATCAAGCTGATTGGGTCTATTTCAGCCACATAATGTGGCTGTCAGTTTTAATCATACAACTTTCATTTCTTATTGAATACTAATATGGACTTGAAATAATGTCTGGACTTGGTACTGCCAAAAATAGTCAACTTACATGTTCCGAATCCAATATACTCAGAGCTTAAGACAAAATGAGTCCCTTGGCGATAAAAAAAAAAATACCATTGTATCAGATCTGAGGGCCAATATCCCATTCCTACAATACACCTTCTTAACGACTGTGTCTAGGGACTAAAAAAAAATTGCGATTTCTGTGGATCGAACACAGGACCTTCAGATTAACTGTGACTGAATCTCTTCAGTCTGACGCTCTCCCAACTGAGCTAAAACCGCTTATTTCTGAAAAATTTTCTAAGTAGGATGCCACACCAAGTAAGTTTAGAACCAGAAGGGAATTAAACAAGAAACACAATTTGGACCAGTTGAGTGTAGTGGCAGGTTACTAGGTTCAGCTTAATGCCATCACATTTCGAAGGTGGTGATTGGCCAAATAATTGTAGTATTTCACTAAAGGTTTGAATAATTATGCCACGATTCGATTTACATTGAATAATTGGGTACCACCACCAGAACAGTGAAATTCTGGTTTACTTAGTGTTGTTTGCTAGATTGGCTTAATAGAAAGTGTAATATTGTGAAATCTCAGATGCGCTCGATCTAAATCTTTCAAGAAGATGGCAAGAATATCACCAGTAATCCTATTACTATAGCATTGCCCAGAAATAACCAAAAGAGAACCATGGATGGAAACCAAGCATTTTTTTGAACACTACCGCTTTCTCAGTTACACAATATTTAAAATACTTCCATACATGTGGGCCCATAACGATTACTTATAAGCTCATCGAAGAATTCGAACATTTCAACAAAGACTGTAGATGGGGCTCATAATAATATTTGTCTTGTTTGAAACATTCGACATCCTCCTTCGAAGGTATCAGGAAATCTATCGATCGTTGCCAGTGAATAGAATTATAGAACCACTGAAATTCTCACCAAAAGATCAATTTTCGCTCATATACGTTTACGATGGTGGAAATGACAGTGGAATAAACAGAGAGAACCAGTTTGCAGCCATAGAAAGGCATCGTAAGAAGACAAAAAAAATCTGTTTGGAGGCGTAAACTTGCTCAAACACATAATAAAATGGCCCCGGTTTTAATTAATCGATATAATATTCCACAATGATCTTTTTTCAATTCAAAGGCTGGTGTAGGAGATAGACATGAGTAATTAGCAAGCGACTGTTTGTGGCATTTACAAAACATAGTGCCGATCGAGTCGTTGGAACCCAAATTCGGAATTAGCGAATTACACCCGTAGTACCCTACATAGTAAACAGTAGAATACAGTAATAACCCAAAGTAAAAGCGGGGCTCAGTGTAGTAGGAAAAAAAGGAGAAAAAGGAGTTACCAACAAGCCTAAGAAAACCGGCCAAGAAACCGGATGTAGGAACAATTAACAGAATTACATTTTCGGCTCCGGTTGGCAGAGAAACTCAGGCCACCAAATTCCCCCCTTCAAAGAAGAAAAAAGTGTCATTAGGAGTCTCCAATAGAGAAGAGAAAAGGACCATTATTTTTTGAATTCTCAGGATCTTCAATTATAGCCAAGCAAATGCGGCATTTGGTTGTGTGACATTACAAAATGATTTCACCAGTGGTTGAATATCGTAGCAAAAATGCAGTTGGGATTACCGAAAATGTTGGCCACCGCAGTTTGTAAAATTTGGGGTCGATTATAAACTTTTGGTAATGACCAAGGCTGAATAAAACAGGGACCAACAATGCCATCGAAAAATAAAACGGCGATAAAAAAAAAAAGAAAGCCTCAACGGTTGGCACCAAACCATGAATTTCGACGGACCACTCAGTTTTAACAAACCCTACTGATTAAATTGTGCCCTGATCATCCACACCAGATGTCCATAATGGTACAACTACCTTTTGGAATCGGTGTTTCCATACATGGTGATTCGCGGTGGTGGTGCTTCGATTTTACTTCTGGTAGCAACGTTTTAAAAGGTAGTCCGCACTAGGCGCAACAACTCCAAAACGGGTAATGGTTCCACAACAGCGACAAGCCCAGTGTTGACCCCGAGAACAGCCTCAATACACAATGTAGACTAATATTGCACAATCCCCAACTTGGGACAAACCAGGGTACTGTGCTGTGTGTAGTGGGCGGGGGGTAAATTCTAGAACCACCCGGTGCTGTATGCACACCAGACATTATACCTTTAAACTTCAACTTCACATTTCACCTCTACTGAAATCAGTCACTACTTTACAAAAGATCCTTTGAAAAAGAAAACGGCCCTTTACTTCCATTCTTTCCACAAGTTGGCTGTTTTGTATCGGCTTCGTGTTTTGTTCCCCGAAGCTACCCCGGTATATCACTATCACACTACCCGTCAAATCAAGCTGCCCTCCCTATCCACTATCGGGTATCTAATACTACACAAGCTGACGAACCTAGCTGTATTGACAGGTTTCTAGAGGTAGGTACGACGAGATAACCAAATTCCGGCCTGCGCTGTCTCATTTGCCAGCTCTTCCCGATACTTTCCCCCGCTCACTACTCGCTTAGCTATTACGGTACCACTCCCTATCTGTTTAGATAGCTAGCTCCAAAATCTGCCCCACACCCACACCTTCATTGGCATTGGCATTATTTCCTCATTAGCATCACCTCAGTTTGTTCGCTGGCTTGTTTGCTGACCCAATAGTAGATGCTTCATCATGTATACCCTCATATTTCTTTTATATTTCCTACACTTGGCACGGGCGCTGTTTTTAAAAGTCGATAGTTGTTCGCCAGTCAAGAACAATTTTCCGCTTCAACCATTTGTTATCGATGGAGCTTTGGATGAAAAGAATAGAAAGCTCAAGTTCTTTATGAACTCCTTGGTCGTATATCCTTATTTTAATGGTACCGACAGAAGAAATACCCTGGACCCAGGATACACCGAGCTCTTCAATCCAGTGATAACAGATGTGAATACAACTACCAACAAATTCACCACCTTCCATATTGAAATCGATTTTATGGGTAAAACCTTTATTCGTGAAAACAAACGTTTTTGTGATATGGTCGCCGTTAAAGATACAAAAGCTTACGAAACAGGCCCCCGATTCAAGCCTCCTACCCCCGCAGGAAACTCCAGTGATCGGCACTCGCCCTTTACCGGAATGATTTATCGTACTTATATCCCACTTCCTGATACGAAAAGCAAATCTACCAATGGCTCAAATTCAAATGGACTAATGAAAGAAAGAGTTACCCCTTCCCAAATAAATACTTCTCAAATCACCCGCTCTCAAATCACTCCTGCCATCAAAACATCCTTAGCAACTTCCTCTGCTCAAAAAATAAATAATCCATATATGTTTAGCGATCCTGAAGAAGGTGATGGTACTTTTATTCACCCTAGCTCGCCAACATCTCCAATCAATTTGGCAAGTTCCAATCGATCGATTGAGTACATTTTCAATGATCTCAGTCCAAACTTGTCTCACTGTCCATTATATGATGGTGATTCGATAGTCATGTACTATGAAGCTGACATTAGTAAACATTTCCACCGGTTGGGTTCTTACACTGTCAGGTTCACTGTGGTATCCAATGACGATGAATCTGAAACCATAGGATGCAGTCGAGTATATGTTACCCCGGTCCAGCCGGAAATTTTGTCCAATTCTTTAGTCATTGGAATCGTGGTGTTATTGGTGGTCACTGGGTTGGTCAACTCCTTCACAATGTTTTATTCCTCATATCAAGAATCGTCAAATCCATTTTTGTTCAAAGCATCTGTCATTTGTAATGAAGATTTACTTAAACAATTGGATGCAACTGTCCCACGCATTATTATTTATCTTCAATTCGCATTATTCACTGCTGGTCTTGACCTTCAGTACCCTGGATTCTACCAGCCCGTCATCAGTTCCATCCGTTGGTGTGCTTTGATGGGCTATACTGTCGTGCGAGGAAGACGCAAACATCATTATTTGAAGCTGGATAATATCTATCCAACATTTAATCTTGGAGGCTTGAGAAACTTTACTTTTTTATCAACCGAAGTTCCTGACTACTACAGCTGGCCCAATTTTATAATCATTTTTCTAATATGGTTATGCATTCAAGTCACATCGATTATCCTCCTCCTTTATCTCAAAAAAATTGTGGATTATTTGGTGAAACGGTCCAACAATAATAAAAAAGTGAGTTTACTTAATGATGATAAACAAGACTTTTCATTCACGTTGATAAGAACGATTTACTTTAGCTTGGGATATGCTCTAGAGTCGTTTTTGCTACTCTTCTCCCTCCCATTTTTGGTACTCACATTCTCTGTCTTTTACAATTCAGCAAATGTTTATGATCGTCATTTTTTTCCGAATCATCGGGCTCTTGAAAATAATGCTTTTTCTATGACGTCGCCCTACGCTAGTTTGACTGCTCCTTACGTGGTTTATTTCCCCAGCGCATCAAATAATACTGTGTCTCAAGGAGGCGGTGATATGTTCAATTTCACTTCTGATATGTTCAATGGCACGATGTATTATGTTGTTCAGAACGTCAGAGAGGTACCACATGTGATCTTGGTTTTTGCCAGTCTCTTGTTTGCGTTATGGATTGGTTTGGTGGTTTACTTTATATTTGGTTATCTTGTTTCTCTCAAAAAATGGGGAATTAAGAGCAACAAAAAAGTATCCCGTCTTTACACATCCATCAATACGGTGATGTTATGGGGATTCATGTATCAGTCACTCCTGCCAAGCAAACTCTATTTTATCATCAGTACCGTGGGATCTTTAGTATTAAAACTGATAATCATTGGATGCGTCCAAGGTAATGGGTTGATCCAGGTGGCCATCTTAATAATTTTGGAATTTTTTGAAGTGGCATCTTTGTTCATCGTTAGACCCTATTATGTCAGTTTGAAAAGAATTTCCTCGGTGTGGATTTTACCAGTAGCCAGACTATTGGTAACATTTTTATGTATTCCTTTTATTAAAGAGCTTGATTTAAGTGAATCGGCAAGAACTTATGTTGCCTACGTGCAGTTCATCATTCATTTAATTGTGGCATTAGGTTTTATTGTCCAGATGATTTCTTGTTTGGTAATGACGATTTCTTCCATTATCAGAACCCACAGAACAAGAAGAGAAATTGCCAAGTATTCAACTAAAGACGGAAGGCCTCTAAGCTTGGATAATTTCCATCAGGAATTCGAATATCAACCGGTCCAAGTTCCTATATCTCCAGTCAATCCAGCACCTTTACAGGACTTTGCTCCAGGGAATGAGGAGTTCAAGCAATTTGCATACGCCCAACACAACCCACTACCGACAGGACTCTTTCAGGAACAAGATGACGAGGAAGACGAAGACATGTATTATAGGAGTAGGAGTGAAAAACAGCTCCAGCGGTGTGGCCAAGAAGAATTCGGTGCGAATGATACTGATTCGCTCGATTCCTTTGCAAGATTACAGCATTTCTCCAACTTACGTAAACAACAGAATGATTATCGCGTTAGAGAAGGTGACCGAATCTATAAAAAGTATTTTGTTGATGATTCAATCGATCCAGAAATTAGGGATTTATGGGTTTCCAGACAGAATAGAAATTTCCAGAAACACAAGTCCACAGGTGTTTCCAATTCTATCGATAGAAGCAGCCCACATTATTTAGACCATGTTCTTGGTAACAAATTACTACTGAGATTTAAGCCCTCCAGGAAAGAGCAAGAAAAAGGGTTCCAGGTTTCTCGACCAAGACCATTGATTGTCAAGACTTTGGCAGAGGTTGAGGACATGCAGAGCCAGTTAAATGATGGCCACAACAGGGATGATGTATATTCTACACATTCAGAGAAAAGTTCAGATCCAGAATCACTGGGCCATAATGATTCAAGTTCAACCCTGTGAGGATTTTACAACCACTAATAAGTCAAAGAAATTTAAATTTCCGAGCCACCTTTTTTTTTCATGTTTTTATTGATTTACGCTTTATCAGCTATTTAATATTAGATGACCTCTGTCATCGACGTTCATTTCTCGTACAAGATTTTCAGACTTATAGATTATACAAAAAGAAAGGTGTAACTATATGAATGGTGATGAAACATTTATATAACCTCTATTAGTTCATTATAGTTTTAATTTATTATTAATAAATATAATTTCTAATTTTGACAAAGAATAAGTAACCGACGAGAGGGCACAATTACAATCAAAACAGGGTTGATCTTACTGATAGTACTTTGAATCGCTTGGTACAAAAGACTTATTTATTTTACGAATAACTAAAGAAAGTATCCTGAATTTCAGTTTTTTCTAGCACAGATGCTCAATAGCCCTAGAACTACATCATAAGTATTGTAGTCTATAATTAATGATTTGACCTACTATAAGGAGTAGGAAGCTAGAACTTGAAAGCAAGTTCATAGTCTAATAAATTTTACAATATCATCCCCGTAAACAACCAACCAACCATGCAAACAGTCCATGAAAATGCAAAGCTCAACAACAAAGTATATTAAATTGAGCAGTTGGAGAAGAGGCCAAATTAATAACCAACGAGATCATAATTAAGGTTATATTTTGTAAAAAAAAATTGATAGAATAAATAATTTAACCACCATGGACATGTACGACTAAAACCTATTCTGTAAAGCTGTTTGTTTAACATTTGAATTTCGTTTGAATTTGAATATTCTATAGTGAGACCGATGGCCTTACTGTTTTGATTTCTTTGCTATCACCTCGTCTTCGCTGGTGGAGTCATCACTGAATCTCTTTTTGACAATATTCCTAATAAACTTTCCATCTTCAATGAAACTAAATTTACCAAGATCACCCTTTTGAAAAGTCTGTTCAACATCCAAACAATTTAAGAGAGACATATATTCTGACTTCAAAACAACCTCGGAGTATTTCTTTCTGGTTATTTCTTGTTCGTCCGAATTTTCATCGAGACTACTATTTGTGTTCATATCAGCATCGAAAGGTAGGCGTGCTACTTCAGGATATTGCGCCATTCTAATAGCCAAAATTTCTTCAAAATTAGCCAAAAATACCTTTGTCAACTTTTTGGTTTCAATCAATTGGTAAGTCTTCTTGAATACTCTACTGACCAATTGAAACTTGGCCTCAGCAGCCAATTCTTCCATAGAATTAATTAGGTGAATGGAAGAAAGAATCGTCATAATTTGAATTATGAAAATAAGTTCAAGAATAACATCACTACTTCTGAAACAATCATACGAATCCAAAACAATTTCCACCATTTCCGAATCGAAATCTTCTTCCACCTCAAGCTGAACTACTCTATTCAACATATCAAAGATCTCTTCAATCGACGATTTACTTAAACCGCTTTGCTTCAGGAAGTAATCTCTGATGAGTTCAAGAGGAATTTCTCCAAAATCGTATCTTGAACCCAACGGTTCAACATAACCGTATCTCCTTAAAATTTCGCAATTGGGGTGGTCTGAGTAAATGTTATAGATTTGCTCACCCTGCTTGATGGGCTTGATACTTTTCATCATCAATTTGTCGTCGGTATAAATCAAACTAGCGTTATGGAGATTTGTATCAGCGTTCAAAGTATCAGCCAAGGGGATCATGGACTTGTAGTAATTTTCGGAAAAGATACTCGGGTCTTCCTCGTTGGACTCATCGATCTCGGCTTCATGGTTTTTCTGAACTTGTTTTGAGCCCTTTAACGAGTCTTTTCCATCGGTGACATCGTCATCATCATCGTCATCATCATCATCATCATCATCATCGCTTTCATTCACTTCAGACTTGTCGACATCAAAAGAGTACGACATGATGATCGAAGCGATACGATGATAATCTTCTAAGGTAATACCTTCCATCAGGTTCAAGCCAAGTTCATCGATAATAATTTTGGGATAAAGTTTGGCAAACATGGCTTCAGAAATGTCCTTCCCGATTCTTTCAACCACCAAGGAGGGGGACAAAAACTCCAAGTGTTTGTCAGGCCAAAACATCAACTGATTAAATGTATAGTTGACAGCATCAAGTACAGGTAACAATTTGAAATAGGGCAACCACGGGGATTTTTCCAGTTTGACCTTGATTTCATATAGTAACGAGATGATAAGACCTTCCCATTGATTGAGAGCGAAAAGACGAGGCTTGATTTCCGGGAAATCTTGGATCAACGAGGAGTTATCCACATTGAAAGTGGTTTTTCGAGGAATAGTGAAAAGAACCTCATCTTTGGCAATGTCCTCGGTAGCTACCACACCACGGCCCTGGTTCTGGTGCCGGAGGTCTGCAATCTTGATCTTTTGCGATCTGGTGACGTTTCTTTCATCCAACCAGGAGAGAAACCTTTCGGTGGCTTCTTCAAACGTGTTGGAACTCATTACTAACAAACAACGAAACCAGTTGGCACGAGATAATAGGTGGGGCAGACAAGGGCGTGGGAAACAGGGGTGTCTGGAGCGTGCTTGGTTGTATCAGGCACTCTGTGGGGGTGATCAAGGTTGCTTTATGATTATGTTTGGATGAAGAAACAAAGATACATGTAAATTTTAGTTTCCTAAATACTTGTAGATGGGTAGTTTCTGCATACAAATTTCAGCAAACAAAGTCTGACATAGACAATTTTTACTGCGACTGTTTTAGACTGACAGGTTTTAACTACTACTAGGTAAAATGGGTACCAGAAAACGGTGGGTGTGTTTTACCACAAAAGAGGGAGGGGCAAGTGGAGACAAAAGATAATAGACGATGGAGGACTGTAGTTGTCCAGGTGAAGCTACGTAAGGAAGTAACCACTGCCAGAGTGGTTTTTGGTGAATGAATCATTGATAAAGCAATGTTGAAGTTGCGGGTGCTCCAGGGCTAGAAACCAGAGGTTGTTGTGGCTAGTAAAGGCTTGTGGCAAATGGGAGATCGCAAGTGCCTTTCTTCACAATAAAGATACTCGAGCATACAATAGTGATGACCGTTGCGAGGTTCAAAATCAGTAGTTTACTTGACTCATGTGAGAACACATCAACAGCGATGTCTTCTTGATACTTGCTACGTTTTGTAGCTGGAAAAAACAGATGAGCTCTTCTGTAGGACCGAGGCGGGCTAGAAATTTTTGAAGTTTCTGCACAAGTGATTGTTTGGTTTGGATAACTGGCTATTGTACGGTGATTACAATTCGGGTTTCCGTAAATGAAACTGTACGCCCGTACCAGCCTTAAAAAGTGGCTCGAGGGGGCTTGTGGCGAATGTCCACCGTCCTCTCCCTTCCCCCATTAAAACACTTAAACATCTTATAACCAATCAGTTTCGGCCCCACCATCCATAGATTTCTGTCAAATGAACTAGGTTGCTGTTTTGAGCACTCGGTTAATAAAAGAATAGACTGTACTGAGGGCTTTTTGGACCTATGGCTCCACCCAAAAGTGTCTAGGACACACCTTTGATTACGCCTAGTGATGGAAATTTCTGTCTTCGCCGTGAATAGTTTAATTTCTGCCACTCAAAAGTCCCAAAAACCAATAAAATCGCTGGGCATGTGAAACAAACATAACAAACATAACAAACATGTTTCTTCGTAGATATCACTCGACACGTAACCCATGAACATTTGCAAAAGAAAATAATAATAAAAAAAAAAGCAGACTTACACCGTCCTCAAGTACAACTTACTAGGAACCTTCCTGTTGACTGGATCAGATAATCTTCTGGCCCGCACAAAATTATCGTCACTGGTTGCAACAGCCAAAAGTCGATCTTTCAACTCGATTCTGGCCACACTTTCCTCGAATTTGGGAAACATCTTGATTCTCTTTCTTTTGCCTATATCCCAAGCACACACAGCACCATCGCCTCCAGCAGTATATAGGGTGAGATCCTCACTGAACGCAAGCGAGTTCACCAGATAAACCATATCGACGTCCTCGTCTTTATTGTGTGATCTATGACACTTGAAAGTGAACCTCTTGGTTTGTGCTTCTGGCGACAGGTCAAAGCATTCCAATGATACGCGGCCATCGACGGTGCTCACAGCAAACCCCTGGTTATCTGGTAAACACCTCAAGTCCTTGATCTGGTACTTGAGACCAAGCTCACGGGTTTCGAACGGTTTCGAAAAGTCTCTCACGTCATATAATTCAATTTGGTTGGTGCTCAAGCCTACAGCTAGAATGTCCCGGGAAGAATCCATGGTAAAGATCTTTTTGGGTTGTTGTGAAGAGGGAATGGTGGAGCTTCCGCTACTTCCCATAGCATTACCTCCTACTCTTGTGGCCAGGACCTGGCGATATTGTCGTACGTCCAACACCCGGAACGTCCCGTTGAACGACGCCACCACAATGGTGTTCTCCTTTCCTTGTATATTGGACATTCTGTTGATACCATTGCCAATGGCAGCTTGGGTCTGACGATCCACCTCTCCCGGAACAAACACGTCGTGCAACTTCATGTTTTCGTGGTCCACTTGGCGAAGGGTTCCATCTAGACACCCCACGTAGGCGTTTCCATCGGTATATAGCAAACTCAAGGGAGTGTCGGGGCTTTCCAATGCCCCCAAAAAGTCGACCTTTTCAGCACCCACATTGGCGGCATCGTAGAGCAACACCTGGTTATCCCAGGAAGAAACCATGAGTTGGTGGGCGGAGGAGATCCGGATATCCGACACCACGTCGAGCGTGGTGGGTACAGAGAGTTCGATGAACTGGCTCATCTTTGGATGAAGTGAAGCAATTGAGTGGAGACTTACAAAGGAATGTAGCCCGATATAGCGATGGTGGTCATGTGAGCATACCGTTGACTGATAGGCTGCGAAATGTCGGAGGTGTTGCCTACCAGTTGTGTCGCCACAACCAAAGATTGAGAGGGAGGGCGGAAACAAACAGGACCGAGCGGGTGTGCTGTGGCTCAGCAAGGTAGCCCTGATATGGATTTGTTTGGCGACATAAATGCTGGTACTGGTGGAATGGATACCCGTGGTCTGGCCAAAAGTATGTCAAAAAGTTGCAGCCATTGGAGTCTTGCAAAGAATATTTAATTCGTAGCAATTAGTTGTTTGATCGAATAAAAGTGTGGCAAAGTATATTTAATAAGTAGCGATTAGTGGTTTGGTCAAATCAACTGGTTTAGTTTTGGCAAAAGCATTGATATTATATTATAGATTTGCTCCTACTGGCTAACTTTGCTCTATTAATTATTCTATTATACAGATTAGGTCACCATGGGACTCAGATTCCAGCTCAACACACCTCACGTTTCACCATTGGTGACTTTTTGCTACCCTTTTGTCATTTCCCACGGCATTTCGGTCTACGCCATTTCGGTCTACGCCATTTCGGTCTATGCCATTTAGGTCCGTTCGCTGGTTGGCAATTTGTAGCTTGAGAATTTCCCCAGGATCTTGATCTGGTTCGTCCCATATGAAATTCTCGCCATGGGTCAACCAGAACTCCAAAAACCTCAACTCTTCCTCCAACTCATTCAATACCATCTTCTTCTTGTATAACTGCTTCTTGAAATGTCTTTCTAACCTGGAAATTTCCGGATCCTCGTTTTCGGGAAACTCAACTACATATCCGTTCTGATCAAACATGTTCATGTTGGACTCTTTTCTGACCTCACTATGGTGGAAATTCTTTACATTGACTTCGTTGTGTTCTTCAAAATGCGTGATGATCTTGTTCATGGCAATCAATTCTTGCTGGTGAGTGTAATTATACCACACCGAATTATACGATCTCCACCGGAGTCTCGATAGCTGCGTGATAAGTGTAGTTTTGAAAAGTCCCCAATAAACAGTACCCCAGAGTAAACTATTACAAAGCATATAGGCAGTCCCAGGAATCGAAGGAAATGCTAATGTCTCTACCACAGAGAGTATTATCACCCCCGCGGCTGCTTTCAACACAGAATTGCGAAGCATGTCTGTTTGAAGTTGCTGATACTCTGGAGACCCTACGATTTTATTTACCAACACCAAGGCATTGTAGTAGTCTTTCTGGTCTAAAAGACTGGTGAGGGTGGTCTGGAATACTGCCACGTCCTTACTGGCATGACATACCTGTAGAAGTCGTTGGAAATCCATTGGTCTTGGCACACGGGTGATGTACTGTTTAATCAAGGCATTGGATGCTTCGAAGACACCCCGATTCTCTGTCCGTTGAAGAAATCTCCAGAGAACGTTTTCAAGCTCAGACGAATCCATCGATCTCAACCCGAGAGCTTTCGACGAAATCATCTGGCCGCTGGACCCATGCGCCTTGTGTTTCTGAAGATCTCGGCCAGCCCTTATGGCATCCTCAATCAAAGATTCACGACTGATGAACGGTGGTGCCTTGGACCTGATTCGTCTTACATACGTTTCGTCGTTGAGGGGATCTCGAGAATAATGTGCTATGAAACGGACACACCAGCGAACTGGACAGCCGCCGGGTTCATGGAGATAGTATTTGGCTGCTCTGGTTATCATTCAATAGTATGGGACCGAGCAATGGTGGCCTTTTGCCCATTCAGCATTGGTGGTGAAGAAGTCTGTTTTTGGCTGGTGGAGCCCTTTTATTGTGTGTACTGGATGCAGTGCTTGCAAGTGTCAGGTAACTGATAGTTGTGGGGTCTGTTGGTGGTTGTTGAAGATGGTTTGGCTGGAAGGTACCAGTCTTGTGGTGGCTTTATGCAGGCAAGTTGATTCTGGCACTTTGATGAGTTGAATTTAGTAGCAACAAGGTGAAGAAAGGTGGGAATGATAAGCGGTGGTTTGGCTACATATCGTTAATTAAAGCCCACTTTCTATAAATAGAATTTATAACATTACCAACTTTTATGTTGTTAATTATTAAAAGCAGAATTGAAGAACTTAGTAGCTGGACAGAAAAACCTGGAGTTTAGATTTCAGTTTAAAATTAAGTATGTTAAATTATATGGAATTAAATGGAATTGAAACTAGGATGGGTTGCCAGTGTGCATCTATCTGAGTAGATTTTATATTGATTTGAATATTATGAGGTGTGGAAATAATTATATGTGTGTTGCAGTACAACAAGTTTAGTAGTAATCTGACGAATTATTGCTCTTACGCTGATTACTGTGTTGCAGCCAATTTTGTTTAAGTTTTTTTCTACTGACTTGCCTTATTTTCTAGTTTTTTCTAGTTATTTTCCACTGATTTACCTGCTATTCTATTTCTACTGATTTATCTGCTCTTCTACTACTTTTCTCTATTTTGTCTGTTTTTCTACGGTTACTAATTTATCTGCTTTCCAAATCTCTTGTACTGATTTATCTGCTGTTCTATTTCTTTTTTCCTAATTTATCTCCTTTTTCTAATTTACTAATCTATCATCTGTCTATTTAGAATGCAATAGTCATTTTGCACCCAATCTGATGCGCAGAACCAAACGACTTTTTGATCCCTCCTTGGTGCCCAGCAATATCCGCTGTCATGTGATCTCCTCACTGTTTTCTGCCCTTCTACACCCGGTGACCTGTCTAACTAGATGTCTTTCACCGCCTCTATGTATTTGTGGTACGCGATATGTCGTTATCTTAACAACCACCCCCCCCCCCCCCCCCCTTACCTCGTGATTCCAACGAGGTCCCTACCCTCAAATGAGGAGTCAGAGCGGGGCAACTTTCACTCGCCACTACTCTCTGCAATTCTAAGACTAAACTGACCTAATCCACCTTCACTGGGTGTAATGGTCGTCTGTGCACGTGATCTCATTTGTTTTCCCGATTTGGTCAAACATAAACACCATTCATATATAATCTCTGGATATCCTTTAATTGACAACTAATGGCATCTTTCGGACCCTCTTCTGGTAAGGACGACGCCCACAGCATCAACTCAGGTCGCTCGGACCGCTCGGACCGCTCGGCACACGCCGCCAATTTTCCCCATAAATCCAATAAACGAGGTCCCTTCAAGGACCAAGATGACACCTCCAGGCATTCCTCCCAGTATTCCCAACATTCAGATGGCCAGGCATCCCGCAAGTCCATAGCATCTGACTTCAAGGGGTTCCAGCCTCCTGCTGCGCCCAAGAGCCGCGATCTGGCTGCCAATAGAGAGTCTTACTTGTCTCTGTACTCCGATTATTCAGGAAGAATCGATAATATTGATGATTTAGGCGCCCAGCCCCGGTTTGTCAAGCTCGTGTCAAATGAAGCCATCGAGAATGAGCCCCAGGACTACCTGGGTGAAGTGTACCAGGTTCCTGTTGAAATTTCCGACTTGTCTTCCCAGGCGTCTTCTGTTAATATCGGTAAGCTTCCCACCATCCGTAGCACTGCCCTGAATAGTCCTCATTCCAACAAAATCCTGCCTCATTATTCTTACGACACCAATGTTGAAGCGGCAGTGCCCCTGAGATCTCCCAGACGTCCCAAATCAGAAGTGGTTTCCGATTCTATATCTAAATCTCTTGGGGAAACTTTGGAAGCTAAAAAGAAGTCCAACCATAGAAAACATATGTCGTTAGTCTTGAGTGACGATTTGGACGATTTGATGAAAACTGCCAGTAATTTGAGCTCTGTGGATGGTCATGAAGAAGACGATCTGGAGTTCCCCAAATATGGTCTTTTGAAAGTAAACCCAAATGCCACCACCGAAACTCAATCTACCCTTGACTCCCCAAAGCCTCGTGATCTCAAAAACTTACCCCCACGTCCTTCACTGGATAACTTGAGAAAAGCTCGCCAAGTCAGTAATGCACTTCAAGAACAAGATCCCTATGATCCCCAACCAATTGGTTCTAAATCCGATCAACCCATAAGAGAATCAAAACCACAAGCACCTGAAGCCCATAAAAGAGTCCAATCTTTAAGCCAGATCGATCCAAATCATGGTTACAGAGGTCCAGGACAAGACTCTAGCTTGGGTCCAGGGATCCAGCAGGATTTCAGCTACCAGCTGGCGGGGCCCTTGGATAATTTGGGTCCAACAGATCATCAATATGAAAATGCACCTATAAAAGATAATAAGCATGAGCAGGTTTTGGATAATCCAGCACCATCATTGAGAAACTCAAATACGAAAGAAATTACAGTGGGTCCTGGCGTAGTGCCCAAAGGTGTCTCTCTGAATGAAGATGAAGCCAAAAAATTTACCAAACAAGAAACAGTGCCACAGCTGGATTTCAAAGCTGGAAAACCAGCACCAGTGCACAAAAATGGCCCAGTTGATCTATTTGGGCTTTCCTCCGATATAGACACTGAAGCTTCTCCAAGGTCACGTCGTCATAATTCTGGATCCTCTGTTTACCCAGATAGCCAAAGATACTCCAACAGTAATTACCAAGTGAAAAATACCACTGAACCTGCTACTGTGGGAGTGGCCAGCAATATTGATCCTTCTACGAAAAACGTAGCTTCTGCCGATGAGGATGATTTCTATGATATCACTGAGCCTGTACTTGTTAGTCAACCTGCTAGAGTCAAGTCTGTAAAGGATTCCACCACCAGATTACCCACACACAAGAGAGCTAAGAGCAAAAGTAAGAAAATAAGGAACTCTAACAGAAGCTCTCGTGAACTCAAGCCTTTCAGTTATAGCACCTTAATTAGTTTATTGGAAAGTATGAACGGGACAATCATTGGTGAAGAGTTCAGTCAATTGGACTTGCCAGTTAAGGAGAAGCAGTTGATTGAGAAAATAGTTGATTCATTATCTCGTTTGACTTCCGATATGGTCATTGACGAGTCCAGGTATGAAGTGGGGATACAGAGATTGGAGAAGGCTTTGAGGGTATTGGAAGGCTTTATGTGAAACCAGTTCACTTCTCTTTTACTTTTTTAAATGGATTATTCATACAATTATTAAGTGCAATTGTTAATAAAATTTTGCACCCAATTTTGCACCCAGAATTATCACGCAATCTTTCCTAGTTGGGTATGTTACTTTTCATAGTTACTATGTGTTTTGGTTAATTAGATAATCTATGAACAGTCTGTTTATATTAATACACGTGTTACTACATGCTTTATGATATAGGTACATTATAATACATACAGCAACAATGAGCACATTATGGTTACATCCACATGTTCTCAAAATCACGGACTGCCCCCACTCTCAATCTATATATTTCGTTAGTGGACGTCATTCTCCAATACCGATAAACTTGGAAAAACGAGTAACTAATTCGGATAGTCGACCACACATATTAATCTATGCCTTGTCCATCTTCAGATAGACAAGAAAACTATTAGCGATCTTGACCATAACTTCTTCAACCAATGTAGCATCAATTAAGAAATCATAATTCAATTTAAACAAAGAAGGCGGGCCATTGTCGGTATCAGACGAGTTTGAACTCGTTGATGACGGAGTTTGAACTTGGGTTTGAGTTTTAGCTTTTTTCTGGGACTCGAAATCAACCTCGTTGATTGACTTGAATATCAATTCGAAAAGTCCTTTATACTTGACATTTTTGGAGTTGAGATTATCCTTCAAAGATATCTTGATCAAATTCTTTTTGGACTTATCAAATTTGTTTCTCTTAAATGTCAATGAAATGACAATTCTATCCTTCATGATTTTCTTTGATGAAGCCACACTCAAATAATTGATATAAAAGATATATTGAAATTGATTTAATGATGGAATCTTAACGTCAAAATTGATCTTGGGTATACCATTGGATAATCTGGGTGCGTTGGAGTCTCTAAAGTTCAGCTTTATCGACTGTATTAATTTGAAGATCGGATAAAACTCTTTGAGATAATTAATAATTCCAATAATTGCATTAATCTCTTGGTTATCTTGATGACACTCGCATAAGTATCTATTCATATAAATTAAAATAAGCTTCAATTCATTTTCTTTTGGTTTAATTCTTTCAACTAAGTTGTCTGAATCATCAAATTTTTCTTGTGTTAAAGAATTGTTCAGAGCTTTAGTAACTAATTCGATCGAATCTGTAGACTTCTCAGGCAATCTGATCACTAAATCTTCAAGATGATCAGCAACTTTAATGGTAACATCATTGATAGAATTTGTAATCAGTTGTATTTTATTCTTATTCAATTGATCCAAGATCTTAATTAGTTCATTTAGCTTGTTTAGGCTATCAAATACCAAATCAAGTAAACTCTTAGATGCAGTGTCTGAAAAATCTAAAATATCATCGGATTTACCTGTTCCACCCATTCTGCTGGTGAGATTGATCAAATCATTAATTTCAAAGCATTGCTTATCTTCGTCAATATGAATCAAACTATCTGTTGAGCTTTTGATCGTCAAGTTTCTCAAGTTTCCAAATAATTTCAATTTCATTTGGCTTTGTTGATTGAGATTAATCAAGTTTATTTTCAAGAATAAACTTGTGGACGAGTTGTATATAGGAAGAAGATTATTATCGTTATACAACATTAAAATGGACTCATAATTGATTGGAGAATGACTTGGGGATTCTGTCACGGCAGGTTTTGCTTCAATTTCTTCGATATCCTTCATAAAAGTATCACCATTTTCCTGTTTAATTGGCTCAGCTTTTACCGATTCGTCCTCAGGAATACTGATATTGAATTTTTTCAATACTTGATCAATCTTTTCCACCTTCAAGAATTGTATATTTCTCGCTTGAAGCTCTTCTAGAATCATGTGATCAATGATCATATTAGAGCACAATCTGGATAAACTGGAAAAGAATTTGAAGTCGAGAACTGCGGGTTGTGCTTCTGAATCAATGTTTTCAGCACCTTCAGTTTCTTTGAAAGTAAGTTTTTGAATCCATTGGATTTTCCAGTCTCCATTAATCGATTTGATTCTGGAAACCCACCAATGGGTACAATTAGTAAGACCATTGGTCAAATTGATCAAAAACCACGAAGATGGCCAGTTTTTTCTACGATAAAACTGTACTTTTGTCAGACTGGAGGAAACAGAATTCATCAAGAAGTTGAACAATTTCGTGGTCTCATAATCATTCAACTTTATTATATCGTTATTGATCCATTCAGTTGTTAATAATCTATTATGGATTTCTTTGTTGTATGTCTCCAATCTTAATTGAATTAACGAATCTACCACGTTATTAATTAGATCCTGTTCACTTAAGAATGCCTTGTTTTGGATTTTCAGGGGTACAGAATTGATTCGTTTAGTGATTTGGTTTTGTAAAGGTGTTGGATCAATGAAATACAAATAACCTGTAGAGGAATTGATTGCAAAAATGGTGGATTTTTTGGGTGATAACTTGATTAAAAGTTGATGGGGTGAGACGTAAGAAATCTGCTCTTCTTGAGTGATTGGCGACTTTACTACTTTTGATGAGAATTGATTATAAATCTGAGAAATCAACATTTCAGAATGCTTATTAATGATGATATTGAGAATCAATTCCACACTCAAGTCTGAATCTTCACCTACTTCTTCATCCGGTTCTGATACCACTTGTGGTTCAGATTCCTTGAAAATATCCACTATTCCATGATCTAAGACGTAATGTCCATTTTTAAACCACCTAAAATTCAAATTGTACGATTTATCAATACCGATTTCAATAAAAGACTTCCAGTTTCTAGATAAGTAGTGGCCGCTCCAATAATTTATAATGATTAGAGATCTTCCATTTTGATAATTAAATTGAATACTTCCCTTCCACTTAGAGTTCGAAACCAAATCTTTCATTTGTTTTGCGATCAAGTATAATTTGAATGAAATGGCATATTTGTGTAGCAAATCATATAAACCATTCAAACCTTGATTCAAAAGAATGTTGTTAACAATTTTCTCCAACTTTTCATGGGAGTTTTGAGGTAATCTCGTTGTAATTTTGTTATGTCTATGAGTTATAAGGGAGTTTTCAGGGTTAATACCAAAGAGAAACTTGAAGTCAACAAAATAGAAGGGGGACTTGTAATATTCTTCTTCTGTTTCGATTATAAGATCATTTGCAACTGTAATAGACACTTGGAATTCATTGGGGACCGAAAAAAATATCCTCCCATCTTTTATCACATAATCATTTAAAAAACGGTTGGGGATATCGGTCAATGCTATTCTTGTCATCAAGATGAGATTCAAATCCTCCAAAACCTCTAGAGTCTTTTCGGGGGTGACGTTGGGGACCTTAATGAAATTATATGATGGAAGTTGAGGTCTTCCCTTTAAAAGAACCTCCAAACTGGTGATTATATCAGAATTGGGGAGCTTGGCACCCGAAAAACTATTCAAACCATTTAATTGGAAGCTCAACTGCTCGAAATTGAATTCTTGGACACGAAACCAGTTCAAGAGGTCGATAAATTTAGAGACATCTTTGGCGTTGGTGGCCCATTTGACTAGGGTATATATCTTGATGAAATCCTGTCTTAAGGATATGATCAATTGAAGAAAGGTCTTTTTTCTATTGGAATCGGATTCGGTGTGTTTGGTACTAGCAAGGTTTTCTATAAGGGTAGTTATTTGTTTATAAGCTTCTTGGGTGTAGAATTTTAGGATATTGGATAGGGGAATGATATTATTTGTGATGTGGGGGATCTCGGGAGGAAGCTTTGTTATGGAGCCGTTGGAAGTCGATCCATTTGGGGTTGAACTCATGGCTTATATGTGCAAGTGCTTATTTGATGTGGTACTAGTGACTGGTTCTGCACGGAGTAAAATAGACAAAGCACAAGGATCCTATGAGACTCTGAGTTGGTGGGAATGATGGAAGAGGAGCCGATTCTGTCGTGGACAACTTCCTGCTACCAAGGATTGGGATGTGGTCAGGTGTGGGCTGGATATGGAAACACCGGATTTTGTAGGGGGTTTGAAGACCGGGAAAAAAGACTGTTCGGAACAGATGAATCCCAGGAGGACAGCGGGGGGCTCTAGCGACTCTGCGAATGTCTTGGAGGAGCAGTCGAATGGGTAATCCGATGGATTGGTGACAAAAAGTACGGTTGGACTAATTGTGAGTTTTTCGGGTTGTGCACGCTGGGCCACCACCGCGACGACCTTCGCCAGCATGGTGGTGGATGCGGTGATGTCGTGGTAGAAGTTGTCACGTCAATCGGCACAGGCAGCGCCGTTTTCGTGGATTTGTGTGTGTGGGGAGAGGTCCGCTAAGTCCGTCCGGGGGTGTCCCGGTACGTCGGTCCAGCTCCTACAGTTTTTAGGGCTATTTACAGTGTCACAGTCAGTGGTGACAGGACAGTTAAAAGAGTGCCAGTACCACGAGCCATAATACGATCCCCACGAGCAGTACCACGAGCAGTACCACGAGCAGTACTACGAGTCGCACTACCAGCCATTCCACCAGTGGAGTGGATGTCTCATGGTCAAAGCCATATACGGGGCATGGAATGGTAGGTTTAACGGCGTAGTATTTATTGGGAAGTGTTGCTAGACAATAGCTGGTGGTTAGTAAAGTCGTCATGGTTGTAGACCCTGAAAGTGGCGGTGGTGATAAGGGGAATTTAGCGAGGCTTTTAGGGGACAATTTAGTGAGACATCTGAGACAATCTCACAACTGTAGTGAGCCTAAATGCCTAAAATGGAGCAAATACCGAGCTGCCCGATTAGCGAGAGTAATGCTGGCTATACTACATTAATTTAAGGCTTGAGCAAGTAGTATATGGCGGTTTTTGGCTCGCTAGCTCGAAACAACTATTACTCTCCTCAATATTATAGGTTCTCTGATATTTTATACATTATAATACATACATAGCTCCAGTTAAAGGAAGGGCAAATAATACAGAAAGCGGACGATTAATATTCAAACCGATTCTTTTCCCGAACCAGAAGAATCAAGTCTAGCACCAAAAAAAAAAAATAAAATAAAAAACCCCATACTGACTAGGTGAAGCTTTTTGGCACACAGTCTCTGATCCACTTGAACTCATCTTTTTGCATCAACTGTCCCACGCTGACCCTCTTGTTCTTTCTCACTAATAAAGCCTCTACAACCAGCTTCAATTGCAATATGATAGTGGTGATTTCAGGGCATTGCTCATCTGCCAACAATTTATTGACTTTGAACCAGTCCCAATCAATCATGGCAATCCGATGGGCGGAATTTTGTTTGGAATATTTGCGTTTAATGACAGCAGGAGATACTCCGGAGTTTTGAAGTACCGACAATGGAGGAAGGTCAAAAGGAAGACGGTCTTCCAATATTGCATACACCAACACTCCGGTGGACCATGAGTCGGTCATTTTACCATCATACTTGAGTCCCATAAGCAATTCCGGTGGTATATAGTCGTGAGAACCGCATCTGGTAGATAGCAATTGGTCTTCCAGCTTGAGCTTTTTCGAAAGACCAAAATCAGTCAAATTAACCACCAGATCATCTGAGGTTGATGCGATATCAAGCAATTCATCGTATCCATACTTAAGCAACACGTTTTCCAACTTAATATCTCGATGAATAATATTTAGGGAATGCAAGTATGCCACGGCCACCACAGTTTCACACACTATTCTACGGAGAGCTTTCCAATATGGAAGAAATGATGTATGCTTATGGTTAGTGAGAAATTGGAACAAGTTACCACCGGGGCAATAATTGAGGTAAATTAATTGGTTGGCATTATTGCGGAGCGAATTATACTGGGGATTTTCCTCGATATTTTCAAGGGAACTAGTACCATAATCTTTTTCGGGAACGATTTCTGTTTCGCTGTCCACCGCCAGGGGGGATTCGATTTCAGCACGATCTATACCAAGAGTTATGGAATAATCAATGAGATGGACAATGCAAGGATGATTTAATTGGTGAAGGATATTTAGTTCTCGTTTAATGAATGACTTGAAGTTGGAGATTTCGTGAGCATATTTTGTAGGAATAGTAATGATTTTGATGGCTACTGAACGTGTTGGACTTTGTGCCAACACCACGGTGGAGAAATTTCCAGTTCCGATGTCCCGTACAAACGTGAAAGTCTCACCAAGTTTGGAAGAAACGTATTGAGTCTTGTAGTCGCTTTTTTTGGGGGAAGTCAATGGAGATGTTCCCGATGATGATTCGGATGCCGATGGGGGTGTTAAAGGGGACGAAGCGCCTGAAGACCTGGAAGATCTGGGGATGGCCACCGGGTTGGAAACAAACCGCTTCTTGGAATTGGTAGCACTATTTTCAAGAAGCGAGTTCTTCCTTCCCAACGCTGGAATAGGCTTGTAGTCAGAGATTACCCGGGAAGAGGACGAATCTCGAGGAAGGACGAAATCGTCGGTGGAATTGGCGTACTTGGGGCTTCTCATGACTTCGCCATATTTGGGGCTTCTCGAGACGTCGCCATATTTTGGGCTTCTTTGAGCATGGGCCGTTTCGTATTTGGGGCTGGTATCACGAGAGAAATTGTAATTATAAGAAAAGCTTCCATTGGATAGAACCGGGGTGGGAAGCTGGGTGATTTTGTCAAACGATGCCTTTGACGGTGAGCCTAAAGATGGGGAGAATTGAAGAGGTTCTTTCAACCGGGGCGGTTTTTCAATGTCATCTTCGTTGTCACTGTTGTTGAGGACTCTATCCAGCACGTCGATTTTGAGATCTGTTGGGAAGTTTGCGTGGGGTGGGATAGAAGGAGGAGGCCGTAATATCACATCTGAACCTCCAAATGGATATACTTCATGAGAGGGCACCGGCAGTGGGGAATGGGACCACGGGATTTCTTTGGACATGGCTGGAGACCAAAAAAGGAACGTTGACGAGAGTTGGTGGGGGAGGTTCCAAAACAGCCAGAATGCCAAAGATTATCAAATTGCCTTGCAAGGGTATTTTTATTATTTTGATGGTTTTGGGCACGTTGGGGTGTCTGAGGTTTTAGATGCTCGTGTTTTTGTAGTGAGTCAGACTGTGTATTGGAGACTGACACGAACACGGCGGCGACTATGGGTATACCGGGACAGTTTGGAGGGAGCTTGGGCCGGGACTAATTGGATGGTGGGAGCTTACGGCTTACTTCGGGAGCAATTGGATATTGGAGGACTTTTAACGGGGATTGTTGCTTGATGGCCCTGGCGAGGTTTGAGAGTTCTGCGGGATTTTGGACTCAACAAAAAGGTGTATTAATAAGGATGGACTGGAAAAGCTGCTGGGAAAGAAAGAAATGAGCGGGGGGGTGGCGCAAACTGGAAAGGAATCGCCAGTGGTAGAGAAAAGTAGTAGTGATGGGAAGAAGAATTGGAAGAAAACTAGTGGGGGCCCTCCACCAGGCGAGGTGCAGGACGGGCAGTTATCGTAGTTCAATAGGGGTGTCAAAAACCCAGCGGGAAAAGGCGGGATGGGGAGCGGAGAATAGAGGAGGCTGGGCCGCTTGGATACCACAGATGTTGTGACGTTTTGTGGGGGCAGGACGGCTGGGTAGAGAAATACTTTGCGGTTTTAGCCATAGTGAAAAACTTTTTGGTAGCTGTCAATTTTGGGGTCATGTAAGCGGGGGTGATGGTCATGACGGAAAACCCGCATGGGTTCGCTAACCGAAAATAGGTGAATTGTGGAGATAGGCCATAGACAACAAACGATAAACGTCGTGGGCGGCCCCATTTTCTGGCACCCTGGTTTCCACACTACGCTAATACTGGCACTGTTATGGTGAAGAGTTTGGTGGGTGTTTAGAGGTACTTTGGTGGGTCTTTGGTGGGTCTTTGGTGGGTCTTTGGTGGGCCTCTGGATGGGCCTCTGGATATTTTGCCAATGGAACATGCTACTGTGGTTGGTTGACTTGCAGGTTGCATTAAACGGCTGCCTGTCATACAATAGCCAGCCATGTCGCGTAACCTACATGCATGAACACCCCACATACTCGTATAATACGAGCGTGTAAGTTTTGACATCTGTTTTTTGGATCTTCAAGGTGGCTTCGGAAAATCCAGGTGCTTGCGGATATCCATCATACTGCTGTTTGTGGTACATCAGGCCACAGACTCCAGTACCCTGGAATCGATGATTTGGTCCACGATGATTTGGTCCACTCAAATGTGTCATGCCAACCTCTGCTCACGTGTTTCGTCCTATGACGAGGTTACATTTGGCTATTCATGGGGCACTGCTTGCAGTCTACACCACAAAACCAGGACAGAATTTCATCCTAGCAAAATATCGTACTCCCACAGACCAGCTGAGTCTATTGATATGCTTAAGATGTTCATATATCCCGAACCTAGTTTTGTTTTATACTACAAGCTGTGACAGGTGTCAATATGTGCATATATCCATTTTCATAGAAAAAAAAACAAACCTGGATCTTCTCGTTCAACAATACCCTCCAAAACCACAAGGAAGATTTACTGCAACAATATTTTGCACCTATCAGACATATGGTAGCGCCGCAGCTTTATTGGCACAGCACTTCTATCATCACAATTACATTACACTTGATTGTTTGATAGTAAATTATTTGGTAGTAAATTATATTATATTATATTAATAATACTGCTCATCAACTAGAAAAACCCCTATTGATTCGCTCTATATATGCCCATATTAACGCTTTTCAAACACACACTCGGTGCTCTTCTTATTACATCCCTCACACTTATTAAGTTCCGAATTAAACACACATTTCACCTTTCTTTTACGGCAAGAAACACATGAGCTTTTACGGGTATGGCCCTCTTGGGATTCTTGTAAAGTTTTTGATAATGCAGATGTCAAGGAAGAAAGCGATCTCTTGCTAGGGATTGAATCTTCCAACTTTTTAGAAATCTTGTATTTCTTCTTGGAGACTGGTTCATGCGATGGAAGTGCCACCAGTGCCTGCACTGGAGAATTAGAAGCACTTGGGTTAGAAGCATTGGAGTTTGGATATTCAGGACCAAACGACTTCTTGTTGTTCATCATTATGTCCTCCTTGGTGAAACCCTTGGAGAAACAACAGGCAAACCCTTTGACATTGCATGACTTACAGCTCTTGAATCTGATGAGCTTACCATTGGAAACTATCACGTGCGAGTCGTCATGTGACACGTCTCGCACTGCTTCGCCTGCCATCAACTTAGAGATCTGGTCATCAGAAAACTGAGGTGGGTACTGGCTGGGCACCTTTGGATCGATTGTCTTGGCAACAATAGTAATGATGGCATTACACTTGACCTTTCTTGATCTGCATGAGTCACAAGAAGGACCCAAGCGTTGTCTGCGCTTGTGTGCCTTTTCGTCTTTTCCCGATAATGAGGTATTAGACATATTGGGAGATGACATGGGGGATGACGATACTGAACTACCGGTAGTCCAAGATTGTGCAGGCTTAACATCAAAGGAAGGCTGGGTCAAGGTTGGTTCCTCGGGGGTTTCTTCCTTTGCCATACTAGCGATGGTGGCGCTCAACAAGCCCAAACCATTAATAGGAACAGGCATCTTATGGGAATCCAAATGCACCAAATTGCTTTCGGTAAGACGGTGGTCGGGAAGGGTGGTGGTGTAGTTCGAGATTCTGGTTAAAGGAGGAAGCCTGACACTATGATTATATCCATTATTATGATGATAATCAAGTTGTCTTATTATGGGTTCGAGAGGAGGCAAAGATATTTGGTGATGTTTGATTTCAATATTCTTATGCTGATTCATAATAGAATACGACAACAAGTCGTTAGACGTCGCCATCGTAGATTTAATCGAGATAAAAACTGTAAATGGAATGTTATGGGGGGAAGGTGGGGAGGCACAACTTTTTATATACGACCGGAGAATACCATACCGTGGTTTTCTTTTTTTGGTCTAATTGCAAAATAGTGGATTTCCTGGGGTAGGTCCTGATAAAACAGGTTCGCATCCTGGCAAGCTGCCGTGCCGCTGCAAACTCCGAGATGGAGGGCATGAGATAAATCGCTGCCACTACGAAAGGACCGGCTAAACTCTGGGCAACACATACCCGTCTAATAAAGAATGATTTCTTGGTGGTCTAAGCGACCAGTTCTAGCCGGCCCCTACCATGAATTTTGGTTCGGTCTTGCTGTGACAGATATCAGTCCCACGGCACTGGTTGCGAAGACCTCGGAAGATGAGTCGTAGACGTTGGTCGTGTGCCGGGTGTTATCGCGGGTGAAATCGGGTGCACCTTTTAGAGGGCATCGGGAAAAACCACTCGCCAACCAGGAAAGAAAAAGATTCACGCGATAGATTCCGTAAAATCCGGAACCTATACAGAAAGGATTCAAAAAAAAAAATTGTTGAAACCAAAATTATCAGGTGAATTAATACTATTGGTGTAACCACAAAAAATTAAAACTAGTATCTACTAAACTTTTTCGTATTCCAACAACCGGTGTCCCCCCCCCCCAACCCCCAAACCCCTCATTTATCTAACAAGTAAAAATCCGCCAAAACCAAGTTTACATTTTTTACCCATTTGTGTTAGAGGGTTGTTTCACATGACTACATCTCATCAACATACCCCGAACTTTGTCCGAGCCTCCCCTCCGGATGACTCGTCTCCATCTGATTCTCGGAATTCGGAGCAGCCCAAACACACATAGAAGCATCTCCGTCCTGCACCCAGCCCCGCCCCTCCCTCAAACCTCCATGATGACAGTAGTACTCCTCTCTAGTGAGGAGATCGAGGGGAGCCGGTGGTACGGAGACGAAACCTTCTACAGTAAGGGAATGTGAATTTGTTAACAATACTCAACTATATAATCAGTAATGAAGGTTCAAAATGAGGTGTCCGGGGTGGGAAGTCCGGCGGAGGTCCGGAGCTGTGATCCTTCCAGTTCGCCTTTTTAGCAACAACTTCATAGGCTGGCTCAAAAAGGGCCCGGGTGATGGGGATTAATTTAGCGACTCATGTAACATAGTAGTCCGAGTCCGAGTCCGAGTATCTGAGGGCCACACGAGTTTCACGGACCTCTCACCACCAAAAAACCACGCCTCTGAGTGGAGGGGAATGAGGGGGAAATTCCTCACCTGTCCTTTTAAGAAAGGTGCTTCCTCGTTCCCAAATAGGAAAGATCCTTTTTCCCGGGGTAGTGGCCCTCCGGACCGTTGCTAATCACCTCGGTCGCTTGCAGCTACCGCTAGCACCACTATTGTGAAGTTAGGTCTCCTACTGAGTATGGGAAATTATCTCTCCACTAGCCATGTTGTTGGTTGCTGCTAAGTACCTATTAAGTTAGGTTGTTTCTGTTACGTATCTGCACTTTGTATTGATCATACCTTTTCTACCCCTCCCTGCTGACCAACCCATAAGCTCAGGTTTCTGGTCCCCCTTGTCCTAGGTCCGAGGCTTGGTCTTACCGCCGGCTGATGGGTGCAAAACTTTTCCGCGGCTAGCCCAAACTATCACTAATTCTAGGGCCGTGGGTCCAAGGCGGTCTCGCTATAGAATATGAAAATCTCCTTGCGGGCGCAGACAGGTCCGAGGTCAGGCGATATTGACATAATGTGAAAACGGTGGGGCGACGGTTGGCCGAAGGAGTGGGTGAGGGGGGGGGGAGGGAGGCGTTAGTAAAAGTGTGTTCTGGCGGAGTTCCAGCCGAAATTTCAAAACCATCCAACAAACAACAATGCACATGCCTCATCAATCCTGATTACCGGGGCAAATCGGCTGATTGTTAATTAAATTCTATCCTTACTATGCCAAAGCCATAATTAAAGAAAAAAATCCAAAAATACAAAAAAAAAAAAAAGAGAGCCCGATGCGGGGGTCGAACCCGCAACCTTTTGATACCTCAGAATAAGAGTCAAACGCTCTACCGATTGAGCTAACCAGGCTTTAACTTGAAGTAATAAATCCGCCCAAAAAACTCACCATTTTGGATTCTGCAAAAGGGTCCATCCTCTTGATGTAATATTTCTCTTTTATTGACCATTGATGCATGGTACGCTCTAGCCATAGTGATAAGTTCAAATCCAGAAGTACTCCTACTAGATACTTGTTTATTAAATTTTTCTTTTCTCCAGTTCGTATTTCGGTGAATTTTTGCAACTATTCTAAAAAATTGCAGTCTTCTTTCATCCAGTTTCCAATCACTTGGGTTATTTAGAATATATTCCATGAAAATTGTATCCACTTCATTCTTCCGCAAGCATAGTTAGACCTGAATGATGGTACATTAGACCACTTATATACTCCTGCTATTATTTCACCTGAAAATCATGAATTGTCCCTTTTTCTACTATTCCCAACTATCATTTTGGTATATCTGGTTTGACCTCATCTTCCGATTTTTCGGGTGTATCGCATTCCATTATAAAACCACCTATCAACTGCCATCAGCCCACCACGGGCCCTCCTAGCTACCCTAGCCACCGCTCCTACCTACACTACCTCCTCACATTCCTTTTCCGATGCCACACTACCTTCAACCTGCTACAGAGGAACACCCGTCTATACCCATTCGCATCCGTAAAATCCCTTCAACTATATCCTTTCATCAGCCAAAAATCCGTTTAACCACCTCCAACTCTACTCGCCATCTCGCCCCCGTATCCGCTTCTTCTTTCCCCCATTTACCTCGTTGCAAACTGCAAACTAACCCTATTATCAAACTAGTCTGATACTCATCATACATCACGTGACACTCCTCTATTTACCTTTTCCTGTTTAGGTCTTTACGATCTAACTTAGTCTCTACAACTGTTATCCCACCATCAAAAGACGTTCTGGCATCGTCATCTGCCCTGGCAATCGATCCAATAGTCCCCTTGTACAACACACACCCTCCTTTTCCCCGAAAATATCCCGTTGTCACCATGAGTTTTGGCGTTTCCCAGCCCGATCCACTGCTACAACAACGTCAACCCTTACTGCACCTTCATCATCCCGATCCTAACACCACGGTATCGCCCAGCTCATTCAACTGCTCGTTCAACACCTCTCTTGAGCTCAATACTCCCATAAAGAAGATCCGAAACTTGACAATTCACTCTCCCAATCCGTCTTCAATGTATCCTAGTTTAGATGACATCGTTGTGGAAAATAAGGATCTGCTGATCACCCTGAACATGCTTAGCAAGGGCTATTCCAAGAAGCTCACCAACAATGTTTTGGATGAGCTTAACCAGCGCGCTAGTGAGATTTCTCGACAGATTTCTTCTCCTCCTCCAGTGGCTTCAGAAACTCGGTCATCTTCTCTCCAATCCAGATCAAGAAGAAATAAACGATACAGCGGGATCCACAGATCCAAATTCAATAATATGGAGTCCATATTATCCCACTATGCTGCATCTTCCTCCACCACAGCCACTACATACAACGGCCCTATAGATCCCCAAAAAATTCACCTGGATATTCATGAATTCAACCACTCAAATGCAATCGACTCTGGCAAATGTTATATGGAACGGAAATCATCTCCTGCAAAAAAATATGACCCTAAAAGAATCCCTTCCAATGAAGTTGCCGAGTCCCATAGTAAACGAAGAAGAACCCTAAATGGGCCCGATGATATTCCAAATTTTCAACCTACAAAGCCAACATCAACCAGAATACCTCCAGATCTTGCCTCCAGTCCTATCCGTAAGATATCCCCCACAAAATTAAGCCCACCAGATCGCATAAAGTCATCTTCTGATAGAGTGTCTCCTGATATTAGACTATCATTAACTTCACACTCAAAATCTCCCGATAAATCATCCAACAAGAGCTCGCCTAATAATTTGAGTCCATTTCGTAAAATATCTCCATCCAAAAAGTCGATGAATTTGAATTCTATATTAACTAGTGATGCTGATATAGATATGGAGGAGGATTCCATGCCATCACCGGATAATGAGAAATTCATAAAACCATTTCCCCCAAGTAACAAGCTTCGTGTTTCGTCTCTACAGCAGGCAGGAGTTAAGCCGGTACTACAACCAGCAGTCTTGCTTCATAAAAAATCATCTATACCCACCTTACAAAAGAAATCTTCAATCCCTCAATTGCAAAAGAAACTGTCGATACCCAATCTTCAAAAGAAGCCTAGCATATCAAACTTTGCATCAAGTCCGTCTTCGCCTTTAGAATTGCATAAGAAATCATCCATTCCCACGCTTCAAAGGAAAAGCTCTACTCCTAGTCTTTCACCTAATAACCAACATCAACAGGAGCAAGAGGACCAACAAAGAAGACTCAACAAATCCTCCACCTTGAGTTCCTTGAATACCCTGCAATCATCTATTCCTTTAAGTCGCTCCACCGGAAGAAATTTGCTGACAAAACCTATGAAAACGTCAAGTTCTACGAAGTCATTGACAGGAAAATATACTGTTCCACAACTGAATACCCTTTATGATAAGCCCACCATATCGTCTTCGCAAAAGTCGTTTACTGGGTTGTATGATAAGCCTACAATTTCGTCATCACAGAAGTCATTGAACAAGTTTCAGAGATTCAGAGAAAGATTCAATTAATTAAGGCAAAAAAAAAAGTATGAAGCTAAAGAATCGGAAGAACCAAATTCACAGAGATTAGATAACGTATATAATATTTAGAGGCTTTCACGGTTATACACCATTAATACCCATAAATTATAGATAAGGAATGTAGAACAATGTAAATGAACCACACTGGCAAAAAAAGATGTATTTCGTTTTAGAATTAGTAGCTAATATAATATACATGAATTTTCTTTGGTTCTAGCTTGGTGGGGGCAAAATCATTACAGTATAGAATCAAAGTGATGAATTATCTGTTAAGATCAAGATGAGGATCATGGATCCGTTTTTACATACGAATTGAGTTTTGCTGAATATATTGATCATGAAAACTAGAAAGTTATTTGGTCTATACGCCATATAGGCCCAAATCCAATGTGATTAAAAGATATTGGTTTGCAACTTAATTTCACCTCCAACAACCAAGGTTTGAGCAGCAGACCATTTTTGACCCACTTCCAACTTTTGATATTCACTGACATGGCCAGGCTCGATACAAAGCATGTTTTGGTAGCCAGACTTTGGTTCAAAGTCACCCATTCCCTTGGACTTTTCGATCCATGGGTTCCACACAACCACATCTTGTAAGTTGTCACGGTGAACATTGATAAGGACATTACCCTTGTCAATGATTTGGAACTTCTTGTCAAGAGGAACCTTCTTGTAGACTCTGTCGAATTCTTCATGGAAAGAAACAACAGGAGCCTTTTCAACATATTCGGTGTTTAAGATCTTGTCGACGGCAGTTTGGTCAACCAAATTGTTTACAAGAATATCGGTGATGTCAGGAACACGGAAATAAGTATGGAACAACCAGTTGAATTCAAATGCTTGCTTCCCAGTGTTTTCAACTTCAATGCTGGTGGTAAGATGATCATCAAGGGCCACAGACAACACCAACACAAAGTCATTTTTACCCTCTCCCCAGAGCTTGTATGTATCTGGGTCCACTTGATCAGGACTCAATGCAAATTGAATGGTGGCAGGAGATTCTTTAGTTTGACCAAGAAACTCCCAAGTAGAATTACGAGCAAATCCATGTTGCACCAACTTACTGGTGGCACGCGATTGATCATTTTCCTTTCCAAATACTGGGAATACAAGAGGAATTCCTCCTCTGACTGGTTTGGAGCCGTCTAACTTGGCAGCTTCACTGACCCACAATTGCTCTTGGCCCTTGTGGATCCAAGAGATCACGGTAGCACCATATTTAAGGATTACTACCTTGGAAGTTGGGTCAGTTGGATGGGTCAAGGTGACCTGAGTGTCGGTTTCTTCAATTGGCATTCTGTTTGGTGGATGGGGAATAATGAAGATTGAATTTTGGGAGAATCTCGCACTCCGAAATCAAATCAACGTGTCGGAATGCGAATTTACATCCAAACGTGTTGAAGTATAGAGAGCCACATAAGTTGTAGAGGACGACTTAGGGGCCTGCCCCATGTACCACCGGGAGAAGTATTTGAGTCCAGGACTTTGAACGAGACCTCATTGGGAAAGTATGGTGTTATTTGACATTTCATTCGCGTTGGTATTGACAGTTCACTGGTGATTCTGGTGATGTGGAGTAGCAAATGAAGAGCAAATGTAGAGTAAATGTAGAGTAAATGTAGCCATTTTCGTAGCTAAAGACAGTCTAGGACGATGATGGGTCAGATCTAGGACTTGGTACGTATACACACATCCAGTCACCGCTTGGGGGGTACCCTCATCTTTAATAAGCTTGCGGGATCTACTAATGGTACCAATCAACGCTGTAAGTT